>OLKM01003456.1:0-36168 GCA_900291075.1 Melanogrammus aeglefinus | reverse complement strand
CTGTGTGCACCGACATCATATGGATCTCAAACGACCATGTTGGTTCTCCGACCTCTACATCAAATGAGAGTAACTGAACATAGCAACTTAATCATACCTACAACAATACAAAGATATGTATGTTATAGACATACAACATAGGCTACATATCATGTATACATTTATCACGCCAAATTTGGTCAGCCTCCAGAAGACTGATCGGGTTCTCCGAAGTCTCTATGTGAGATACCTCAAAAAGTTGAGAATTTCTGCCATGGTCTTGAAGCCAAATCTGATGCAGAACAGAAAAATGTACTCCTTTAATATTATATATATTATCTACTATGATTATTGGATTAATAAATGTATCTGACATATTTCTGTAATATCATTACGTAACTTTAGGTTCATTGCTGAGGAGTGCTTGTGTCCTGAGAAGGCCTTCTGTGGAGCTGGTTCCTGAAGAACCAGATATCCTGTCACTGAAGGCTACCTGAAGGAACGGTCGCCTCCACGCCAGATCCCACTGCAGCTGTACTCCAGGTAAGACTCCGTCACCACCTCGCAGCTTACCACAGGTAAGGCTGGTTACAACGATTTTGACATTGAGCATGCAGGGGTGTCGGACTCATTACGTCCTTGAGGACCCTCCTTGCGTCCACCGTAAGAACCTACATCGCCTCCAAAAAGTGTCCCTTGCGTCGTGGCAATGCAAGCAGGCAAAGGCTGTGATTGGTCGCTCACTAAAGCCGAGTCAAACCTCTGCGTACATGACTAGGTCCTACACATAAACTAAGCCAGAGTTCGTCAGAGGAGATTTTGGAATTATAATTATATTTACTAATAAATATATAGAATGTTGAGACGTAAATAAAGACTGCACTAGTACCCTACAGTTACAAAAATTTGTCCGCTAGGGATCAAGCATGCACGTTGTGACAGAGACGCACTGCACACTGATTTGACGCATAGTGACGAATGCGCCGGAGTTCAGTTCAAGAGCCACGTTTTGAAATTTATAATAAATATTTTTATATATATATGCCAAGTGGTGACACGTAATTAAAGGAATTGCATATGTAGGTTTACAGTACACAAATATTTGAATCGAGCATGGCACGTTGCTGACAGAGATACTGTACACTGAGTAGCCCATGAGAGAAGGACAGCTCAACACCGGAGAGACGACGATCTACAGCTGAATTCAAGAGAGAGAGATGGTCGTGTTTGTGTTTCCCGGCTGCGGAAAAAACAATGAAAGGTACATGCTAGGTAGGACCTAGCCATGCACTGCGAGGTTTGGTGTATTATTAGCAATATTAAGTGGTTCAAAATCGTTGATTGGAAGCGAAACCAATGCCCAAGCCAACAACAGCCGCCAAACATTGCGCCGGGCAAACTCTAATACTCGATTTCATTGAAAAGGTATTGGAGGCGTACTTTAGGGTGTCATGCAAAACAATGACCTGGGTTCAATTTTGCCGGATACACTTTAACGTTAGCCTTAGACTCACGTTCTAACAACTGCAGCTGTACCCCGGTTAGACTCCTGTTCCTCAAAAAGGATCCGTATCAGTTTGATAGAACCTTTATTAAAGTGGTTAATTGACCGGTGAAACTGGTTTTAATGTAGAAATCCTATATAATGCAAGAATCAGTTGTGAATATCGTCCTGTGGTAAGAGCTTTGAGAACTTCCATCAAACCTTTATGAAACCATCTCTCCTGAGCTCTTTTACATCTATTGTTAATAAAAACAACTCAAAGAAAAACTCGAGTGAAACTAGAAACACATGTTTCCGGTCCCAGCTTTGCTTCGCGTACAGAGCATGCTGAGAACAACAATCGGAGTTGGTGTTCAACTACCGTATGCGACGGTCAACAACCGAAAGACCAGGCATCAGGATCCCTTCACCTTCCCAAGCGACACGTAGGATCAATCCTTCAACAGATGTAGAACCAGAGAGTATTAGAGGAACACTGAATCCCTTTTTTTTTGAAAGTGCTGTACAATTATATAATATATCGCCTTTTACTTCTTTTAATATCGCCTGAAAGCTCAATCTGCACTGTGGTTCTAGTTTGTGTAATTGATTATTCTTCAGTAAGTGCATGGTAAAAGGCGAAAACTCCCTCTTAGTGACGTGCTCCGCTTATTTGGGCTCTTCATCAGAGTTTTATAATGACGGAATAATTAAATGATGTGGAAGAGAAGATATAGATATATTTATAATATGTATTAATGTATATGTATGTAATGTGCTGTGCCCTTCCAGTGGACTAACACTTCGTGGACTGCTCTCGCTTGCAGAGGGCGCGTGCACCGTACCACTGAGATGTGCTCTGTACAAGAACGAGGATGGGAGGACTTCTACGTAGACACATCCACCTGGCCAAGGCCCACCAACAACATCCCCTACAGCACCACTATGTCCTGTTATATTGTTAGAGACCCCCCACCACCAACATACTCCGGGCAACATAGTTTATGTCCTGTTCAGTTTTTGGCCAGTTACTTCCAAAGATTGAATGCTTTATATACTTGTTACTGTCATTCAAAGTAATTAGTTTACATTGCGTATTTACTGTCTTGAATAGTAAGGCACTACACTACTGTACATTACTTTGCATTACTTTCACCAAATAACAGGAAATATGGATTTGGTTTATGCAGCTCATTACACAGCAGGAGGTGATGTG
This sequence comes from Melanogrammus aeglefinus, assembly GCA_900291075.1. NCBI lineage: Eukaryota > Metazoa > Chordata > Actinopteri > Gadiformes > Gadidae > Melanogrammus > Melanogrammus aeglefinus. Next base: position 33,490 of record OLKM01003456.1, on the reverse strand, counting down.
TATGGCCTAATGACTGACTAGGCTTAGGCTACAAATATAATTATAATGTTGCAGTTATGCCATGGGCAATACTTTTGGTAACTTAGTATTCATAATTGAAATCAATAGAGCTAGAGCTTACTAGGTTAAATTGTAAAAAAAAACTAAAAAAAATAAGCCCCTTTCTGGTTTGTCTAGATAAATAGTGGTGGCAATTGGTCCTGGTGGACGGAAGAAGGGGCGGAACGGACTGGGGACGGACATGAGTTACTTGATAGGGGGTAAAAGCGTATCGGAAACAGAAAGAAATTGTATTGTTCCCAGTCATGACATATTATAGAATGAGACCGGAAATGTGCCATTCAATCTTGAAAAATGCTCATGCACGGGCAACAATCAAGGAGAGATATTGCTTTCCGCACTCACGGGACCTAGCCACGCGCTCGTTGTCATTGAACTACCGGATGCAGAAATATTTTTTGTTTATTTGCATTGTTAGTATATGTAGCATTCTAAGCGGAGAGGTCTGAGTGATCGCAGTGCATTGTTTACCGACCATGGGAACGCATAAGTTAATTCATCATAATATGAAAGTTGCTTACATTCAACATATATCTACCACAAATAGTAATTGTTATGTTGGCCAGAAACTACAGTTCATTGTTATTGCTTAAGAACAGATCCATCCAACTACTACGAAAATGCAATCCATAATTTATATCAGTAAATGTTACATATCAATCAGCAATGGTTGGAGTAGGCATACTACATACATATTTGTAATAGGCTACACCAACATCGTACCTGTCATACTAGCTAAACAGTAAATGAAAATTAATACTACACAACTAAAATGTTATCTAGGCGTGTTAGCATTTTATAAAAATGTACCGTAAAATGCACCATTCTTTTTCTTTGGATCTTTTGATAACGGAATCCATAATGTGTGATTGCAAATGATCACAGCGAGAGGACGTAGTGTCATTGACAGCACGCTCAACAGTCTAAAAATCCCTTCTCCACTAAAACACTTTTTGATGATAATAGTCCCGCAGTGCCTTAAAACCATCAACTCTAGGTCTGTGTGAGTAAAAAGAAAACCTCGGACACAAGAGTTAATGGAGCCGTGCACTAGCCCTCTCGGATGCTGGGCCGCGACAACATTTGTTTCACTACGACTCCCTTTCAACTGGCCAACCCTCCTTCTCCAGCAAAAATAATATCATAAAAACGGCTAATAAAACGCTGGAGGGTGGCGTTTTTAAAAAGAGAATTTTTTTTAGAGTATTGGCATAAGATAATTTGAGCTTAGATTGAATCCATTCATATTTTTTGCGGGAGACACATTCCTGTTCCCACTTGTATTAGATGTGACGGAGAATCTATCTACTTCGGGGCACCTTGATCGGGGACCATGACAGGCGCCGTCTAGGTTGGGTATGGGTTTGTGAAACGCCAGCGGATTTCGAAAATTACACAACTCAATATGGTCCTACCCCTCTCCTTTGCACGGTTGACTCTGCACCCATTCAAGTCATGGACATGACGCGCGATCATGCACAGCGCTGGCGAACACAGATGCGCGAGGGTAAGCGATAGCGATTAGCTCGCTTCAGTAGCTACCGCAGGGATACAAAAACGAAGCCGCTCTGGGGACAAGCTTTGAGTATGTGCCGAAGGGGTCACCGCGGCGCGGGGCGGAGTTGAAGGGGTCACGCGCAGGGAGCGGGCGGAGAGGGGGAGTGCAGCATTTTGATTGATTACTTTTCTGTCCATGCACTCGGTGGTCTGTGAAGATCATTGCTGGAGTTTTTCGGCGCCTGCCTGTTCACACAGATGATTAACTTGTTTAATTTTTCATGTCAGTACTTCTAACTAGTGGCTGGTAGTGGGGTTATGATAGGATTTCAAGTAATTTTGCCAAAATTGGCCAAAAAAGACGGATTCCATACCCTACCTTTAAACTGCTGCAATACCCGGTGCTGGCCGCTGATCACTGGTGGATTGCGGAAGTATGCACTGTTCCTGGGGGGCTTTGCTCCAGCCCCTGCCGGCAGAGCGATTCTCAAATCGCGGCAGAAAGGGCCTGGGAGGTAATTGTTTATATTTGAGCGTGGTTGTCTGTTCGTTGTGCGTATTTGCGCAGGCTATTGTCTGTTATAGTGGTTTTGGTTCGGATAAGATATATAATCAACATGTGGGCTGTTTATAATTATATGTGGATATATAACTGTACAATATAATAGTAGTAGTAGGATATTGCAAAAAGGAAGCAGGATTGGATTCAATTCATTTTGACGCATGATCATCGATTTGATCTGATTCAATACAATTGTGACCCGACGTGAACACAACACCACCATGTTTCCATGGCTGACCCTCCTCATGACGTACCATTAATGATGTTTTCCCTGATCCGACCCTCCTTGTGACGTACCTAAAAGTCGTGTTTCCTTCTGGTCTGACCCTCCTCCGTGACGTACCTTAAAACGTTTTTCCTGGCTGACCTTTCTTACGTGACGTTCCCGGTGCAGCCCTGTGCCTCATAGGAGGCGCCCCCCGCGCTTCTGCGCGGTCCCGCCGCTCCTTCGAGAGCCTCCGGGTCACCCGGGCCCCTGGAGCACAGCACGCCTCACTACCGCGGTCATCGGAGGCGCCCGCGAACTGGGCGCCACAACTTTCCCTCTCCTGGAAGTCGGCTTCCTCCAGGTAACAGGTCATCTTCTCATCACGTCGACGGCTCTCTGTCTTTATGAACGGACAAAGACACTTCAACTCTCTCCTCTTATTCTCTCTCTCTGTTAGAAGTCGTCGTCAACAGGCACAGGAGACATGGCAGAGTATCGGCCGGGCAGGGCCAAAGTGGCCGTCTCCATTAGCACCAAGCGATCCCCGCCCTTGAGAGGACTTCGATGTGGGAATCTACGGTGACGCGCTGAAGGTAGATTAAAAGTAAAGGGCGGGGCTATTAACGTGACATGTTCATAGCCCGCCCTCTTTGGGCTGTTGGAACCGACTGCTAACATCCGATTGGATGCGGTTTTGACTCTGTGAACCAATATCACTATGGATGATAGTCTATTGCTAAAGGAGATTTATTATGGTGTTTTCCAACAGTAAACATAGTATAATAAGTTCCAGAACATGTGTCTTTGAAGCTGTTTGCTGGAAATAATATTTAGGAAAAAAAAAATCTTGCCTGCCGCTATTCCTGTTTCAGTCCCTTCAGAATGCGCAGTTTCTGGTGTCTGTAGCTTTAATGCAAATGAGCTGCTGCCCATTGACCAATGAGCTGTCAGAGTGAACCACAGCATGGAGGAGAAGTGATTGTTTCCGTTTGCCAACTCCTTGAGCTCTATATCTATATAATATAATTTAATATAATATAATAATAATAATATTATATAATATTTAGGTATTTATATAATATTATATCTAATACCACGGCCAAAATCTATGTACGCGGATGAATTAATGAATCATAAAAACTGCGTCTGATGTCTCTGGTTACTTCCACAACATTAAGAGACTCATAGTGGGGTTATCTCGGCTATGGTTGAGAGAATTGGGGTAGGGTTGCCGCGTCTGGACATTTCACACTGGTAATACTTCGTGTCAACACCGGTATTACAGAGTATAAACGGTATAAACTTTGAAACTAGGTCAACCGCCATCTTCTCCGTCAACTCTCCTCTCACACTCGGTGACAACGTCTGGCAGCGCGGCAATTCTCGGTGACAGCGTCTTATAACGTTCTAATATAATAGTATAATATAATTGTTTAGATAATAATATCACGGCCAAAAGCTCTGTGCGCCTCCGGATGGCCGTAGCGCGGGGAGCTCTCGTAGGGATTGGGCTTCGCGGGTTTGTTTACCGGCGTTGCTATGGTTACGGTCTTGTTTACAAGCGCGCCGCCAATTATTTTCGCACAGAGCAGAACTGTGGCCTATTCTACACATTTTAAATTTTCTTTAATTATAATGATAGTATTAATTTTACTGAATTTTTTTTATTACTGAAAAAAATGAAGTATAACTTTGGGTGTTGCCGTGTGCAACCCTGAGTAATCGGTGTTGGCCTCACAACACCGTAACACCAGTAATACCGTATACGCGGGAACCCTAATTGGGGGAAGGAACTTTGTCCTTGACTCTCTGAAGTCCAATATTGAACCGTGAATGGAGGAGAAAGGATTGTACTCCGGAGCTGAGCTGCGTTCGTTAGGCCGCCGAGCTCGCCCCCCGCCGGAGCTGGCGGGACTTGCAGTCGAAGCTTCAGCGCGCGGTTCAGCTCCACAGTACACCCGCCAGAGAGCTGCCAAAGCTTCGTGGCGCAGTCCGGCTCGGCAGGGGTGTAGCTTGGCGGCAGTCCGGCAGCTCAGCTCCGGGAGTACATCCCTTTCTCTCCCATGTTCTCCACCTCGGACGGCATTCTCATTCAAAAATCATGTACAGACTTTTTAAAGTTTGTATGCGTGTGCGGAGCAGAGAGACCAAAACAACACACCCAAATCCAGGAAAGGTGTGGTTTTCATAATATGTCCCTTTAATGTTCAATATGAAGCCCCCGCCTCTTTTAGTGAGGGTCAGTCCATCAATAGACAAATGATGGGGATATTGCTACCATACAAAATTCCCATCATTTGAGATTTTTGATAAATAAAAATGAAAAGTTATAAAACTATTAATACTTTGCTGATACGGCAACATTCCGAACAAGGAAAAAAAGTACAGACCAATCAGTAATCGTTACAGCCAACTGTCGTTCGTGTTCGGCCAATCACAGCGAGTTCACAACAGAGGTTTTTAGTCAGTTATTCATTTGGTGGCGAACTACAATTCAACATCGCCGCTCCCCACACCCTGCTTCAGGTCTCTCGGTGGACATCAGCGAGGAGGACCTGAAGCACGCCCTGGAGGGTATCCCGGGGATGGGCCAGGTCGAGGTGAAGGCCGAGGGCAGCTGCCAAAGGTCTAAGTGGAAGGTCACCTGGATGACCACGCCCGGAGACCAGCCGCTAATGAAGGTGCGGCCGATGCGGCCATGTTGTTTGTTCTTGTTTGACGGGTTTTGACAGGTGTCCACAGTAATAAGACCTTTCATCTGCACGTTGGTGAATCTTGATTATTTCTTCTTCTTCCTCTTCTTCTTCTTCTTCTTGTCACTTGTACACACTCATTGTATGTTGTACGTCCTCGTATGTAAAAAAAGTACTTAGCATTGTGTAGCATCTTATCCTAGCTATCTTTGTTGTATACGGGAAATGGGTTAACCTAATAATTGTTAGTTCTTGGCACAGGTTCTATGAACATCCTTACTGTACCGACAGCGATATATTGTTTCTCTTTCTTCTGACAAATGTACTTATTGTAGGTCGCTTTAGATAAAAGCGTCTGCTAAATACCCTAAATGTAAATATGAATGTAATATAGTCGAATCCCATGAACTTCCCAGGACCATATAAGGTACTTTTTTGAAGCTCTCTTCTAGTGTAACGTTTTCCTTCTCTCCTCACAGATCAATGGCTCGAATGTTGTGGGCAACAATCCAGTGGTGGAGGCGAGGGAGAAGGTCAAGGGAGGGCAGTTCATGAGGAACATAGGGGGAGAGCTACTCCGCACGCTGGAGAGCACCCCGCAGGTACGAAACCGCGGCTACCATGAGATCCGCACGGGGTTTGAAACCAGGGTACACTGCTGCTGGCTCAACAGGGGTGTGATCGCTGTTGTCGTGGTAACCGCAGGTGGAGGTAATCATCAACGGCATCTCGTCCAAGTGCTCCGGCGACTGTGGATTCGCGTGGTCTGAGGACAGCACCCCCATCGTCACGGGAATCTCCCCAGCTAAAGGTGCGGCTTTTGTCCCAAACCCGTCCTGCCTACTGCAACCCATGAGCAAATCAAACCATGAGGAGGTGATAGCTTTTGGGGGATTGATTTGTTTCAGGTTCGGAAGGCCTGGAGACCCTGCTGACAGTCACAGGGACGGGATTCGGCGGTGGCAACGCCTCACTCATGATCGGAGATGCCGAATGCAAAGTTCAAGAAGACACGGGTAAGCAAGAGGTTTTTTTTCTCGAAAAACATTGACTTAACATTGACTTCATTCACACATTTATTGTATGTTGTACGTCCTTGCACTTTAAAATGGTACTTTGCATTGTGTTGTATCTCATCCTAGCTATCTTTGTTGTATACAGGGAATGGGTTAACCTAGCAAAAGTTAATGCTTGGCATTTGGTTATATGAACATCCTTACTGTACCAGCGATATATTGTTTCTCTTTCTTCTGAAAAAAGTACTTATTGTGAGTCGCTTTGGATAATAGTGTCTGCTAAATGCCTTAAATATAAATATTAATGTAAATTGCTTTACGTTTTAAGTATTAACCACTGAATAACCTCAATCAGCTGCTCATAGTTCCCATGTAATTTGAGTTTTTATTAAAATGTTGATTTAAATGTTCCAGCCACGACCCAGGTGTGCAGGGTGGGCCGCGCCCCAGCCGGCATCTACCCAGTGTGGATCACCTTCCCGTCCCTGGGCCGGGTCCATTACCAAGGAAACTTCACCAACCTGCTCAACGTGACGTCCATCTCTCCACCATCTGGCAGCGTGGCAGGTACTGACTGAACCTGATACAGTCTCTAACAGCATTGATGCTCCCATTGTTACTCCTGCTGTCACCAGTGCTAGTGCTACCACAAGTAGCAGTAGCAGTATCCTACACAACTAGTATCCATCACAGTTGATGATATCATTAACAAATATGTAACTATGTTACTACTACCACCGCTATAATACTACTACGGTAATTCTAATAGTATATTATCATAAGAATCAGTAATCAGCATAACGAAATAAGCCCGTATAGCGATCATGTAATCACATATTTAAAACTTTTAAATTTTTAAATTTTTAAGTTTTAAATAAAAAAGTTTTTGAATCGTTAAAGATTCGTTTATTCGTTTATTCGCTTTCGTTTAAAGATTCGAATCGTTTAACGCTTTAAACTACTCTCAAACTTCTCTCTAACTATTAAAAGATATTTATATTTAAAACTAAAACTTATGCCCTCTCAGGTGGAACGCTGCTGACGGCCTCGGGCTTCGGTTTCGGCGAGGACACCATAGTGACGGTTGGTGGCCAGGAATGCAGCGTGGTGGACGTGCGCTTCGACAAGCTCGCGTGCCGGACCCCTGCGGTGAGAGAGAGCTGCCCAGCGACGCCACAATAGGCAGACACAACTAGCGTGTGAACGCCGTTTGGTTGCATTGTTTCCCGTGTTGGGCAGGTTTGTTGGTGTTTTGGTATCTGGGACTGGACCCAGGCGTGCGCCAGGGCCAGATAACCGGAACACGGTGTCTGACGTGTTTGGCCATTGTGTTTGTGGCACTTGAAAAATGCTTTGGCACGTTTGAATTCCGAAACGTATAATTATGAGGACTTTTTTGTCATGTACCTGATTGAATAAACATTTGTGATTACTTTGATTGTTAATTTGAAAAGAAACTAAAGTAAAATGTATTTTGTTCTGATCTGTGTAGCAACTGTGCAATCTGTCTTTATCATTTTATTTTTACTTGCTTGTTCAAACCTTTGTCCCTGCAATGTTGTGCGTCTTGGTGTCTCTCAACCTCAGCAGTGACTTGTGCTAAGAGCAAAGTTCTACTCAATTACTCAACGTAATCGTTAATCGACACAAGAGATTTACTTACTTTACTGCAGTACTCAACAACCCGTTCAATAAGCCAAAGCTCATTGATCACCTATCGATGACCTATCGATTGTGTTTCTCCAGGCTGCCAGTGCGGGCTCCCAGAGTGTGACGGTGTGGGGGGGAGACATGAGCCAGACGGCGTCCAGCTCCTTCAACTACGACGAGAGCCTCACCCCCCTCATCGCCACCATGTCCCCCGAGAAGACTACCGTGATTGGTGAGTTCACCTGGTTACCTTTATATCCCCGGGGACTAAAGGCCGATTCATGTCTCCGGACCAAATTCGTCTGTCCGTACCAATCGTTGTCTCCGGAACTACCCTTCACGCCTCCGTCCGGTTTCAGCGTTGTTATGGATGTTACGCAATACATCCTTTAGAGGGCAGTGACTGTCGTGTCACAAATTACCAGCATCGACAACCGCAAACATGGCATCTGTAGAGATGATTTTGCTTTGTGTCATCCGAAATCTGCAAAAAAAGGCGCAAAAAGGGTAGCCCTACGCGGCGGTGGCATGTGACACCCCTCACCAACCCGCAGATTCTCTCCTCAAATGTTGTGACATTTTTAATTGACCAGTTACAACTCATTGCCAAAGATGCAGAGCAGGTGAACAATAAAATATATTGTAAAAGTATAAAACGTTTAATACAATATATATATTTATTACGCTGATCTTCTCAATGCCCTGGAACGCTCCGTTCACTTGCATGGGCCCTTCACAACTTCCGGCGATGAATTATATTTGATAATTCACCGTTGCTAAGTATAATTAACCACTGTCAAGGAAAACAAACAACTTTTTGCCTCTAATGACGTCTTTGGTAACTTGTCAACCCCAGCGTCTTCGATTGCTGAGCGACGTCAACGTTCTTGGCGGATTATTTCTCTGCTGATCAACACTACGAATGCTCGTAACAAATAAATTGTAGTGTTTTTTTCTTTTTCGTTTTGGCAAGTAGCATGTAATAACGGGATAATGTATAGAATGTTGCTATTGGTACCTCACTTATTGATATTATATTGTGTATTTGTGCATGTGTGCAGGTCTGAGTGAGAGAGTGTGCATGCATGTGTACTTGTGTATAAGGCGTGCATATGAGCATTAGATTCAACCATGACCAAAATAGATTTTGTCTTCGCAGCTCATTGTCATTGTCCCGTGCAAAGCAACGAGACAAAAACAATAAACATGAGGTGATCTTGTTGCGGACCAGGGCATGTCGTGATTCACGGGCCGCAGTGTCCGTTCTTCTTGGGTAGTTTCCATCTCTGTCTCAAGTTCACTATTGTCTGCAACGCCAAGGGCTAATAGCAACCTATTCTCTATATAATCAACACTCCCTGTCCCAACACACTATTGTTTTGGAAAATAATTGTGTTGGTAATTGCCCCCTTATTACCACACAAACACACTCACACACACACACACACACACACAACGCCAAACCTCTTCAACGCCTAAATGCTTCCATGGAACAAACACACAAACACGCACACACCAACACACACACACTAACACGCTAACACTTGTACACACAGGCACACAAACATATACACGTATACAAACACACACATACACACACCAACACACACACTAACACACACACATACCTTTGTTTCTCACAGGACACCGGGTTCTCACCATCACTGGCTCCAACCTGGGAAGCTCGGCCAATGAGACGGCCGTGTTCGTCGGCCGCGGTCCCTGCCCCATGCTGGAGTGGTCGCCTAGCAACTTGACCTGCCTGCTGCCCGTCCTGCCCCCGGGGCTGTACCAGGTGGACGTGAGGGTGGGGAACAACGGAAACCCCCGGAACAGGTAGATGATGATGTCATGTTACAGAGCTACTGCCTAACCCTCGGCTCACTACTGCCTAACCCTGGGCAGTAGTGAGCATCTGTAGCCACCTAACCCCCTACCACCTAACCCTCGGCTCACTACTGCCTAACCCTCGGCTCACTACCACCTAACCCTCGGCTCTCTACCGCCTAACCCTCGGCTCACTGCCGCCTAACCCTCGGCTCACTGCCGCCTAACCCTCGGCTCACTGCCGCCTAACCCTCGGCTCACTACTGCCTAACCCTCACTACTACCTAACCCTTGGCTCACTACGACCTAACCCTCACTACTGCCTAACCCTCGGCTCACTACCGCCTAAACCTCGGCTCACTGCTGCCTAAACCTCGGCTCACTACCACCTAACCCTCGGATCACTACTGCCTAACCCTCGGCTCACTACCGCCTAAACCTCGGCTCACTACTGCCTAACCCTCGGCTTGATTTAAATATGAATGAATATATTCATTAAGAAAATGGATATTTTTCACAATTATAGATTGATGAAAGTAAATACATTTAGTTTCTAGGTGCTCAAAGACACAATGGGCATTTTTAAAACTACGTTCATACAAAAAAATTATCAAACAGAAATGGAGGGCATTTATTCACCAACCATCCAATATAGTCAATATAATATCAATAATAAAATTACCTTTCACCTGCAAACGCTCACCTCCTCAACCCCGGCTCCTCCCCCTCCCGCTCCGCCCAGCCCCGGCGTGAACGCCAGCATCGAGTACGTCCTGGAGGTCCACAGCGTCTACCCCAGGGTGGGCTCCCTGCTGGGGGGCACCCAGCTGACCCTCTGGGGCGCTGGCTTCAGCTCCAACGCCTCGCTGGTCCGGGTCTCCGTGGGTGAGTCCTGCTACATAGGAACACCGTAGAGGAAGACATGGAAATACATTAGACCAGTGGTTCTCTAACTTTATATACCGCGTCCCACCTCAGACAATATTATTATATAATAATATTACTATATTATTATATTACTATATAATAATATAGGGACATAGGAACACCATAGGAACATAGAGGAAGACATGGAAACGCATTAGACATGTGGTTCTCTAACTTTATATACCGCATCCCACCACAGACAATATTACTATATAATATTAATGTATTATTATATTAGTATATAATAATATAGGGACATAGGAACACCATAGGAACATAGAGGAAGACATGGAAACACATTTTCTGTCCTCGAGGGGAAATAACACACACATCACACCTAGGACACCATTGAGTACCTTCAGAGGATCAGACCGAGTGATGAGAGGGTCATCAGGTAAATGACAGCTTTTGTCTGAAGTGTGTTGCATTCTTTGTGCTCATGCCTTTGTGTTTGTGTGGTGTGTGTGTTTGTATTTGACAGGCCGTGCAGAGTGCGAGGTGATGACATCCTCAGAGGACAAACTGGAATGCCTCCTGCAGTCTGCGGAGGAGACTCACACCATCAGAAACAACGGCAGCACCGTCGGTACGCTCACATCTCCTTCCCCACCTCTGTCACCCCCTCTACACCTCATACATCCTCCTCCTCCCCTGCTTGTAACATGTGTGTGTCCCCTCCCCGCCGGTGTGCCGCTGCTCCCCGGGCTCCAGGCCTGGGCGAGGGGTCTGCGTGGAGCCCGGCCAGCCTGGACGTGGCCCTGGGGGACACGGTGGCCTGGCTCTGGGAGGCCCCGCTCTTCCAGCCAAAGAGCTACCGGGTGTTCAGCGTCTCCAGCCCCGGGGCCACCGAGCCCGACGCCGAAGGAGCCTTCAACAGCGCGGAGACCCCCACGCCCAAAGGTACCGAGGACCCTCCCCCCAGCACCGTCACCGCCACCAGCCTCATTAGCTGAACTATGACCTCCACTCATACCTCCGAAAAATCACCGCCACGACAATCACGACCATCAAAGACTCCATCACAACATTTAGCTGTATCACCTCCAACCAATGTTCCCCAATACCTCCATCACCAACACCGGCCTCTTCAGCTAAAGCATGACCTCCACCCGTACCTCCGAAAGCACCACCATCACAACAACCATGAAAGGCTCCATCGAAACATTGAGTTCTACCCCCACCATCTCCACCTTGATGTTCACTAATACCTCCATCACCAACACTACCCCCACCAGCACCATGGAGTTTACCAATAGCTGCACCAACACATCCCCCGCCCCCTGCATCGGCAGAACTACCTCCACCAACAGCACCACCTCTACCAAAGTGTGTGTGTTATCAGGTCTCTCTCTCTCTCTCTCTCTCTCTCTCTCTCTCTCTCTCTCTCTCTCTCTCTCTCTCTCTCTCTCTCTCTCTCTCTCTCTCTCTCTCTCTCTCTCTCTCTCTCTCTCTCTCTCTCTCTCTCTCTCTCTCTCTCTCTCTCTCTCTTCTCTCTCTCTCTCTCTCTCTCTCTCTCTCTCTCTCTCTCTCTCTCTCAGGGTTCTTCAGGTACTGCTTCACCACGCCCGGTGTCTTCTACTACAGCAGTGGCCCCATCACCAACGGTAGAGGCCACACCCTGCAGGGGGTGGTCCGCGTGAGACCCCCCGTGGACCAGACCCCACCTGTCATCGTCACCCTCGGGGGCATGGAGGCTCGCAGGGCAGCGGATGGTAAATCAGTCCCTCCAGGATTTAGCGGGCCTTTTTTGAGATTATTGCGGCCTAAAATGCCTGATGTTGCGTGAGCTTTTCCAAAAAGTGCGATGAAAGTTGCAGTGTTTAGGTTTTTGTTGCGATTACAGTGCAAGAGGAAGTGAAAGTTGCGATAAAAGTTGTGAAAGTTTATATTTTCCTGATGTTAAATATTAAGTTATCACTGCAATTTTCCCAGAGTAAATGATTAAATATTAAGTTATTACTGAAAAAAACATTAATTGAAAGAACAAAAACACTGAGAAATGGTCCTATGAATAATTAATTCTTGATTCCTTCCGCGCTGGCAATTGACTTGGATGCAACAGCCTGTGTCATAGTGATCTGCCTCGTCGTCTGACGTCCTGCCTGCAGTTCTGTAGTTATGTTTCGCGGTGGCAAAATGCTTATCAATGGAAGATTTCGGCTTATGTTCCACTTCCACCACAATGTTGCATGCAATGCAAAATAATTTCCCCCCGCTTTCATGTAGAATACCAGGATACTGCTTTTCGCGATCTTTCGCAGTTACTTTGGTCGGCAAGTGTGAAACGTTGGACGCGCACATGCTGCATGAATGCTTGACTCGCTTGAACGTAGTAAACACGGAAGTAAGGCGGAGGGTAGTTTGTCGACATAAGTTCAAGACGACGCTACTAAATTTGCGGGGAAAGTTGCGGTGGGTGGTTAAAATTGCGACACCGGCCTCAATTCGCGGTGATTGAATGATGTTGCAAATCGCAACATCGCGAAATCCTGGAGGGTCTGGTAAATGACTGTGGGGGGTGGGGTTGTATGGGTTTATACACTCACCGGCCACTTTATTAGGTACACCTTGCAAGTACCGGGTTGGACCCCCCTTTGCCTTCAGAACTGCCTTAATCTTTCGTGGCATAGATTCAACAAGGTACTGGAAACATTCCTCAGAGAGTTTGGTCCATATTGACATGATAGCATCACGCAGTTGCTGCAGATTTGTCGGCTGCACATCCATGATGCGAATCTCCCGTTCCACCACATCCCAAAGGTGCTCTATTGGATTGAGATCTGGTGACTGTGGAGGCCATTTGAGTACAGTGAACTCATCATGTTCAACAAACCAGTCTGAGATGATTCGCGCTTTATGACATGGCACGTTATCCTGCTGGAAGTAGCCATCAGAAGATGGGTACACTGTGGTCATAAAGGGATGGACATGGTCAGCAACAATACTCAGGTAGGCTGTGGCATTGACACAATGCTCAATTGGTACTAAGGGCCCAAAGTGTGCCAAGAAAATATCCCCCACACCATTGCACCACCACCACCAGCCTGAACCGTTGATACAAGGCAGGATGGATCCATGCTTTCATGTTGTTTACGCCAAATTCTGACCCTACCATCCGAATGTCGCAGCAGAAATCGAGACTCATCAGACCAGGCAACCTTTTTCCAATCTTTTATTGTCCAATTTTGGTGAGCCTGTGCGAATTGTAGCCTCAGTTTCCTGTTCTTAGCTGACAGGAGTGGCCACCCGGTGTGGTCTTCTGCTGCTGTAGCCCAAAGTTCAACATGTTTTGTGTTCAGAGATGCTCTTCTGCATACCTCGGTTGTAACGAGTGGTTATTTGAGTTACTGTTGCCTTTCTATCAGCTCGAACCAGTCTGGCCATTCTCCTCTGACCTCTGGCATCAACAAGGCATTTGCACCCACAGAACTGCTGCTCACTGGATATTTTCTCTTTTTTGGACCATTCTCTGTAAACCCTAGAGATGGTTGTGCGTGAAAATCCCAGTAGATCAACAGTTTCTGAAATATTCAGACCAGCCCGTCTGGCACCAACAACCATTCCATGTTCAAAGTCACTTAAATAACTTTTCTTCCCCATTCTGATGCTTGGTTTGAACTGCGGCAGATCGTCTAGACCAAGTCTACATGCCTAAATGCATTGAGTTGCTGCCATGTGTTTGGCTGATTGGAAATTTGCGTTAACGAGCAGTTGGACAGGTGTACCTAATAAAGTGGCCGGTGAATGTATGAATCCTGGCTGAATCCTAAGATCAGATCTTCATGGGCAAGAAGAGGGGAGGAAGAAGAGAAAATATTAAATAATTCATTAATGTAGATTAATTTGGTAATATTTATCCATTTACAGTATTCATACATATATTTATATTAATTTAGTTATGTTGATTACGGTAGCTATATTCATTTATCTAGTAATATTGATTATTATTGATTAAGGTAGCTATTATTCATACATTATTCAATATATTTATACATTTTTGTAATAATCATTAATTTACAATAATCATACATGTATTTATATTCATTAATTTAGTAATGTTAGCTACATTCATTAATTAGTAACATGAATTCCAAACCATCCAATCAAGAGCCTTCACCTCCTCCCATTCTGCCCATCTCCCCCACAGTTCCACTGCGAACGGTCCCCGCCGTCCCACAATGCACCGCTCCAGCCCCGGATTGCGGCCTGTCGACCAATGAGACGCAGGGCTCGCCGCTGTTCACTTTGTCGGCGTGCGCCACTCCCATGGTGACCTCCGTCTCCCCCCTGCAGGGCACCGCCCACCAGGTGGTGCGTCTCCAGGGCAACGGCTTCAGCAACACCGCCTGCGCCAACGAGGTCAGACACTAAAATCCCCTCCCATTGGCTGCTGACTCCTGATAGAACCTGATAATGCCAAGATGTTGTTGTTGAGATGGCCATCTTGTTTTTTTTAAAGGGGACATATTATACCATCAGGTGTGAGTGTGATGAGCCGTTACATGCCATGACAGATAGATGAGCAACGTTTGCTACAGTCCAATGGGTAGGCTGGTAGACTGATCTATCCAGCACACATCTAGGTGGACACGCCCACTTGTGATGTCAGAAGAGGCAGATTTTCAAAACGGCTTGTAACGGCTAATCACTCACGGTGGTATGATATGTCACCTTATAGTTCTGCTAAGATTCACTGTCATGTTCTGTCTTGGTAATGTTTTTGATTTGTTTTGTTTATTAGTTATATTTAGATGTTTCAATATGAAACTGCAATACTGGATTATCCAGATTCTAATGTCAGTGCCTCCAGGATTTAGCGGGCCTTTTTTGAAATTGTTGCGGCCTAAAATGCCTGATGCGTGAGCTTTTCCAAAAGGTTGCGATGAAAGTTGCGGCGTTTTTAATGTTTGCGTTGCGATTACAGTGCAAGAGGAAGGGAAAATTGCGATAAAGGTTGCGATTTTCCTGATGTTAAATATTAAGTTATTACTGCAATTTTCCCTGAGTAATTTGTTAAATATTAAGTTATTACTGAAAAAAACATTAATTAAAAGAACAAAAACACTGAGAAATGGTCCTATGAATAATTGATTCTTGATTCCTTCCGCGCTGGCAATTGACTTGGATGCAACAGCCTGTGTCATAGTGATCTGCCTCGTCGTCTGACGTCCTGCCTGCAGTTCTGTAGTTATGTTTCGCAGTAGCAAAATGCTTATCAATGGAAGATTTCCGCTTATGCTCCACCACAATATTGCATGCAGTGCAAAATAATTTCGCCCCGCTTTCATGTGGAATACCAGGATACTGCTTTTACAATTAGGGCATTTGGCAGATGCTTTTATCCAAAGCGGCTTACATTGTTTTATACAGACGGCAGTCAACCATGCAAGTTGACAGCCAGCTCGTCAGGAGCAGTTAGGGTTAAGGGTCTTGCTCAGGGACACATAAACACTCGCTAGGAGGAGCTGGGGATTGAACTAGCAACCTTTCGGTTACAAGACAACCGCTCTACCTCCTGAGCTAAGCCGACCCCATTTGTGATTTTTCACAGTTACTTTGGTTGGCAAGTGTGAAACGGTGGAAGCGCACATGCTGCATGAAGGCTTGAATTACTTGAAGTAGTAAACACGGAAGTAAGGCGGAAGGTAGTTTGTCGACATCAGTTCAAGATGACGCCACTGATTGGTCTGTGTGTGCGCGCGTCTGTCTGTCTGTGTGTGCGCACGTCTGTCTGTGTGTGCTCTCGTCTGTCTGTGTGTGCGCGCGTCTGTCTGTCTGTCTGTGTGCGCGCGCTAGGTGACGGTGGGGGGCCTGCCCTGTGAGGTGCTCAACAGCACCCAGACGGAGCTCTTCTTCCGGGTGCCCCTGGACAGCGGGGCCCCGGTGGGCGTTCCCCACCCGCTGGCCCTGGTGGTCCGCAACCTGGGGGCCAGCCTCCTGGCCGTCCGCGGCGAGCTGGAGCGGCGGCTGGTGCTGCTGCCCGTGGTGGACTCGGTGGCGCCCCCTATGGGCAGCCTCACTGGCTACACCCGGTTCAGCGTCTGGGGGTCCGGCTTCTCGTGGGAGGGGCAGGTGACCGTTGCGGGCGTGAAGTGCGAGGTGGTCTCCGTCAACTACACCCAGGTGGTCTGCGACACCGGCCCCCGGCCCCAGCCCGGCTCCGGGGACGTGGTCTACCAGGTGGGCCGCCTCACCGGCGCCTGCTCCTCCGACTGCTCCTTCACGTACACCACCGCGGCCATGCCCACCGTCACCGGCGTGGCGCCCGGCGTCGTCGACGGCAACGGGACGATGGCGGTGACCCTCTCGGGCTCCGGGTTCGGCGGTGACACCGGAGACGTGTCGGTGTCCGCCGGCCCCTGGGAGCTGAAGGTCACGGCGGCGACGGACAGCGCCATCACCCTGATGGTGGGGGCTCTCCCGGCGGGGAAGTACCCCCTCCGCGTGGTCGTGAGGAGCAAGGGGCTGGCCAAGGGCGCGGCCTCGCTCGTCAGCCTGGCGCGGGCCTCCCTCGCCCCCGCCACCGGCAGCGTCGCCGGGGGGACCCCGCTGGTCGTCACGGGCAACGGCTTCGCCCCAGGCAACACCAGCGTGATGGTCGGTGACGAGCCGTGCCACGTCCAGGAGATGACCCCCGGAGAGCTGCGCTGCCTGACCCCTGAGGGGCGGGGCGGGGGTCAGGTGACGGTGCAGGTCAGCGTGTTCGACGTGGAGTACCCCCCGCTCAACTTCACCTACGCCCAGGCTCAGACCCCCAACGTCTCCTCCGTCAAGCCCTCCACCGGTGAGTTCAGCAACCCCTGCCCTCCCCTAGGTGTGAGGCCCCAGAGGTGAGGCCCCAGGTGTGAGGTTCGAGATGTGAGGCCCAAGATGTGAGGCCCCAGATGTGAGGCCCCAGGTGCGAGGTTCCAGATGTGAGGCCCCAGATGTGAGGCCCCAGGTGTGAGGTTCGAGATGTGAGGCCCCAGGTGTGAGGTTTCAGGTGTGAGGCCCCAGGTGTGAGGTTCCAGATGTGAGGCCCCAGATGTGAGCTTCCAGGTGTGAGGCTCCAGATGTGAGACCCCAGGTTTGAGGCGTGAGGCCCCAGGTGTGAGGTTCCAGGTGTGAGGCCCCAGGTGTAGGTTCCAGGTGTGAGGCTCCAGATGTATGACCCCAGGTTTGAGGTGTGAGGCTCCAGCCAGGGTCTCTCCCCTGGGAGTCCTGGGACCTCCAGTGAACCAGCGTGCCTCATGGCTCTTTTGGAAGCTGTTTGATTCTTTCACAGCCCACTATGAACCCAATGAATGTTTTGCAATATGGCTAATAGTGCCAATTATTAGCCGTAAGTAAAGCCTTTGCAATTTTCTTGAACGTCTTGTTTGGGGTAAATAAAGTACTTCTCATTGGCCTTACACATGAAATCAAAGTGCTGTGTGTACTGCCAAGCAAATCAGATCAAGCATACTTTACTTTCATCAAGTGCTGTGGTATGGTTAGCCAATTGAAGAGGATGACTGAGGCCCTATATCCTACATAAAACTATATTGACAAACCCAGAGACCTATATAAGAGCCCTCTGTGGTGTCTTACCGTGGCCATAGAAGCAGCCAAAATAGTCTTCTGAAGAGAAACTAAAAATAGTCTCTCAACAGTCTAACCCCCCTCACCCCCTTCATCCCCCCCTTTCTCCCCCCTCTCCCTCCCCCCCCTTACCTCCAGGGGGCCAGCAGGGCGGCCCTCACCCTCGTGGGCCAGGGCTTCGGCGGCGATCCCCAGCTGGTGGGGGTGACCATCAACCACGCGCCGTGCAACGTGACGGCGGTGAACGACACCCACGTGTGGTGCACGGCCGGGGAGAGCCCCGGGGGCACCTACGAGGTCGAGGTCCACCACAAGGTCAAAGGTCGCGCCCGCTCCGACGTCGAGTTCACCTACGAGCTCCTGATCAGCGCTGTGCAGCCCGATGAAGGTGAGCGGGTCAAAGGTCAACGGACCCTGCAGAAAATGGCTTGGAAAAAAGCGCTCAGAAAGTGGGTTAATTTACATTTACATTTAGGGCATTTAGCCAACACTTTAATCCAAAGCAACTTACATTTGTCATAAGAAAGTGAAACAATATATCGTTGTTGGTACAGTAAGGATGTTCATAGAACCAAGTGCAAAGCGGATCAGCGGATCAGTGGTTCATAGATGCCCCAAAGGTTTCCTCTCCTCTGAAACGCAGGCAGCTTCGGGGGCGGGGCCATGCTGGTGGTCCAGGGATCCGGGTTCGATCCCAGCGAGTCCCGCGTGCAGATCTGTGGGGAGGAGTGCGAGGTCTACAGGAGCCGGTCCACGTCCACCCAGCTCTACTGTCTGTCCCCCCCCAACCACGGTACGTATGACTGGGCGGGCCCACTCCCAGACCGAAGGTCCTGGGTTCGATCCCCGATGCCTACGATCTCATATGGCCAAGAGTAAATAGCATGTAGTGAGCTTTTGGTAAAAAAACATGTTTTCTAGTTTTATACCAACACTATTGGTTCTTCTTTTATACCAACACTATTGGTTTCTATCCATTACAGAAATATTAGCCAGGCTGTAATTAAATAAAATACGTGGTTAAACAGGCTAAAACTGACAGATTGTAATACAAAGGAACCTTAATCCATTAGCTGTCAGAGTACCCACGTATTATCACTATTTAGTAAAATTCACAAATTTCCAAAGCTTAGTTTTCTGCGCACACACACGCGCACATACACACATATGCGTGCCCGTGTGTGTATGTATGCATATCCGTGTGGCTGTTTGTGTACGCATGTCTGTGTGTGTGTGTGTGTGTGTGTGTGTGTGTGTGTGTGTGTGTGTGTGTGTGTGTGTGTGTGTGTGTGTGTGTGTGTGTGTGTGTGTTAGGGCTGTCAACGAATATTCGAGGTTCGAATATTCGTTCGAATATGTATCCAAAAACGCGAATTCGAACGTGAAAATTAATATTCGAATGTGAAAAAACACTCCCGCGGTACAAGCGCCTCTATCTGCTCTTTGTGATATGAGCCTATGTCTGTTCGCGATGTCCCTCGTTTTAAAGTAAGGAAATGCCCAGCGAAAGCCGCCGCCCACCAGCACTCTCAACGAGACGGCAAACATAGAACACATACTGTACAAAGTAATCTGATAGGCTACTGTAGGCCTACAGCGTAATCTGATAGGCTACTACTGTACGTGCATGTGCGCGGGAAGTTGTACGTGATCTGATACTGTACGTACTGTACGCATACGCACACATACCCGGGAAATGTAAACCAATCACAGCAACGCAAAAACCAAAAACAGCTACGTCATGATTATATGTGGAAAAACCGTTATCAGATGAAAAATGGCTGAAAATACAGAACACGTCGCGGCTGCATCAGAGTCGGGGAGGGAGATCATAACCCCCCGCAACCTTACAAGTGCCGTGTGGAGGTTTTTTGGCTTTTGGGCTCAGCGGGGAAAAATTGTTGAGCCAAGGCATAAGGTTATTTGCAAGCTGTGCAAAGTTGAATTGGCCTAACCCTCGACCAACCAGCAACATGCGGGGCCACATCTGTCCACGGCGCACCCGGGTGAGTTCTCGGCAAAGTCCGAGACAGCTTTTTTTTTCATGAATCCGAACGGTGCGTAGTGCTGGCCCTTTCGCTGACATGGTGGAAGACGTAGGCGACATGCATTTTTTTCTTTATCGATTTTAATAGGCCTTCTCGATAAATGGTAAGCAAAGCAAGGAACGTTACCACTAGCATACTTTGTAACATTCAGAAGCGGGCGTCTTCTTCAGATTACTATAGTTTGCGCGCTTGCAGGTGTGGTGGTGAAATGCAAGCCATACAAAGTTGTGGCTTTTCATGATTAGGCCTCCACGTTACTGGGCTGTTTATAGGATATATATATCCCACTAATTTGAACCATGGTTTTGTCGCATTATTGACATATTGACGGCAACTGCGTAAAATAGGCAACCAGATATTCGAATAGTTCGAATTCGTGATTTTTTTCAAAACGAATATTCGAATGTCATTTTTGAGCAATTTTGACAGCCCTAGTGTGTGTGTGTGTGTGTGTGTGTGTGTGGTGTGTATTTGTGTGTATGTGTGTATCCATGCGCGTGTGTGCATCTGTGTCTCCAGGCAACGGCTCGGAGGTGAGCTGCGCGGTGACGGTTGCCAACGAGGGGAACGCGGCCAACATGTCGGGGGGCTTCACCTACAGGACCCTGCTGACCCCGGTGGTCAGCGGGGTGGCCCCCCGCCGCGGGGGCACCGCCGGGGGCACGCGGATGACCATCAGCGGCTCCGGCTTCAGGTACGACCCCCCAGTAGGGCCCCTGTGGTGAACACTGAACCACTGACAGATCACACCCCAAAGCACCCCAGGTTACAGACCACCCCCCAAAGCACCCCAGGTTACAGACAGCCCCCCAAAGCCCCCCAGGTTACAGACAGCCCCCCAAAGCACCCCAGGTTACAGACCACCCCCAAAAGCACCCCAGGTTACCGACTAAAGCCCAAAGCACACAGGGAGACAAAGTGATGGTTTAACACTTTTAGTCCAAGACGGACCTGAGCCTAGAAAAGCTAATTTGAGCGCTGTGCGCTTTGCTCCATTGTAAAACAATATGATTCCTTTTTTGGAATCCTTATTTTATTTCTATTCAAATATCAAGGTAAATTTACACTGTGTGTGTTCTGGGCTTACAATTGAATTGGACATTCCGGAAACACACCAGGATGTTTGTTTTTGTTGTACTTTTCTAATTTTTCCTTTCGTCTGACCTGTTGGTCTTCCTTTTGGAACACAAAGTGATGCATCCCCTTTTTTCCTCATTCCCATATTTTCAGATAGTGTTTTTGGTGGTCTTTTCTGGCTCTACTGGTATAGCAAGGCATTAACACTGGCAGGTTAGGGGTTCGATTCCCATTGAATCGAAGAGGCTTTAAATGAAAGCGTTACACGTTTCCCTGTGTGACTCCTGCCTTTGTGAAGCACCGGGAAAGCCCTTGTGTTTGAAGGGGGCCGTCGAAATAAACTCGCCCTGTGTTGCTCTATCTCCCCCCTCCCGCTCCCATCAGCACCAGCATCAGCGAGGTCAATGTGACCGTGGCGGGGTCGGTGTGCGACGTGCAGTCCACCAACGCCACGCACATCGTGTGTGTGACCAACTCCCAGAGGCGCTCGCAGGAGGCCAAGGTCCGGGTCAGCATCGGAGACCGCGGCATCGCTAGGATGGTGAGCCCCCCCCAGACGCTGCCGATAGGGGAACCTGACATCACCTCACGGCTAGTAGCATCGTGACTAGCCGTCACAATGCTACTATATACACACTTTGAACATGGGTCTTTATCGACCCATGTTCCAGTGGTTGGGTATTAGGTTTTCCAAACTCTGTTTGAATCGGTTTCTTACGGAATTCTTCTGTATGTATTTCTCTTCAAGAATCAAGTACCGTCTTCTTTTAGAGTTGCTTAGAACTGATTGACTGTTCAATTCAATAGTGGTTGTTTGTTCTAACACCAGCCACTGACACCCCACGCTTTAGCCAAAGAGTATTAGGAAATACTATAAGACATTGTGCATAAAGCATTACTAAAAGAAGATTTAGACTAGAAACATCACATAGTTACTAAAGTCTATCAACCAAATCACATAAATGTGCTTTCTCATGTTAACCGCTAGCAGCTGTTCCCTTGTAGCACGTACATTTCTTACATTTCGTACGTTCATCTTATGCATCTTCCAGGATAACGCCGACTTCTTCTACATCGACGTGTGGTCGTCCCGGTTCACCTGGGGAGGCCTGACCCCCCCGGAGACGGGCACGTTCGTGGTCATCACCAAGGGCCAGACCATCCTGCTAGACGAGGGCACCCCGGTGCTCAAGATGCTCCTCATCAAAGGTAGCGCACAGCGGGAGCTAACACACTGAGAGCTGACGCACTGAGAGATGACACACTGGGAGATAACACACTGGGAGCTAACACACCTGGAGCTAATACATTAAGAGCTAACACACAATGAGAGCTAAAACACCAAGCGCTAACATACCTGAGCTAACATACAAGAGGAGCTACAACGCACCAAGCTAACACACCTGGAGCTAACACACCTGGAGCTAACACACCAAGCTTACACACCTGGAGCTAACACATCCTGATCTAATCCATTGAGCGCTTTGATCTAATCCATTGAAAGCCAACACACAACGTGAGCTAACACCAAACAGGAGCTAGCACACCGGGAGCAAACACTCCAGGAGGTAGCACACGGTCGGACTACCACTGAAAACACCTCACTCTCCGTGTCGTCATTTGTCGCAAGACATCGGTTCTATGTAGCAACGGCTGAGTCGGCCACCTTGAACGTTCAGCGTCACACCAACATCCAACACCTACATCAACATCCTCTTTGGACAGAGTAGGCCTCACGGAGCTTGGTGTGTGGAGAAGGACCTGTGTTGTGTTGTTGTGCCCAGGAGGAACGCTGGTGTTTGAGGAGAAGGACCTGGAGCTGCAGGCCGAGAACATCCTGATCACTGACGGCGGCCGGCTGCAGGTGGGCCAGGAGGGGGCGCCCTTCCAGCACAAGGCCATCATCACGCTTCACGGACACCTGCGCTCCACCGAGCTGCCTGTCTACGGCACCAAAACCCTGGCGGTCCGCGAGGGGGTCCTGGACCTCCACGGTACGAGCCGCTCACAGGACGATGACCTTTGATGTCCCTTTAGTAGGGCTGAAAGAGTCGGGGAAAATAATTGAATTGCGATTATTTCGACCAATATTGAGATTTAGTATACGATTATTTATTTATTTATTTTATGCTCTGTAATATTCAATATTCAATATTCAACAAGCAATAAATCATTCTATGGTATGACCAACACAACATTGGAAACAGTTAACATATACACTGCTCTTTCCTTTAGACCAGGCCTATTTGTTGAGGCATTGATGCATGAATTTATATTATAAAATCTTTTTTTATTTATTGAATTGTAAAATAAAAATAAATACGAATCTTGCTGATCTCCAGGAAGGAAGATTCGCAGCCTTTGCGATTTGCATATCGCGTTCTATTACATCGCGATGTCGGTTTAAATTAGAATAATCGTTCATCCCTACGATTTCGGAGGCTTTGGCGGTTAAGAGCTGATTATGGTTCCACATCCCAACGTCCCAACGCAAGGACCAGGCAGACATTTCTACACTGTCACGAACCTGTTTTGGTTCTGCGTCGGGTTTTAGCGGACCAATCACAGCCCTTGCTGCTGCGTCGCCTCTACGCAAGGTTACAATTTTTGGGAGGCCCAAGTCAGGCCCTAACGGTGGACGCATGGAGGGTCCGCAAGGACGTAATGGGTCCGTAAACCCCCTTGCGTTTACCACCCTTACCATAATCAGCCCTTTAGACTGACTGACAGCCCGACATGACACCGAGACCACACTCTTAAATCTCGGTTGTTGTCCTCAACGTAATCCTAGTCGTCCTCATCACAACATGGAACCCCAAACCATCTACAGAAATAACATTGTCTTTTTAACACGACAATGGTATTGACAATGGTCAAGCAGAACCGACCTATTCAGTGTTTTCTTTGAATATTTTTTTTACGTGACATGAGGGGTATTATGGTATGGAGTAATCTGAGATTATATCTCCTGATGCCCCACCACTACCCCTGAGGTCTGACTGTGTGTGTGTGTGTGTGTGTGTGTGTGTGTGTGTGTGTGTGTGTGTGTGTGTGTGTGTGTGTGTGTGTGTGTGTGTGTGTGTGTGTGTGTGTGTGTGTGTGTGTGTGTGTGTGTACGGTGTTTATGTGTGTATGGGGTGTATGGTGTGTGTGTGTGTACTGTCTGTGTGTATCTGTGTTCTGACCCTGTGGTCCTCTAGGTATCCCGGTTCCGGTCACCTGGACCCACCTGGCCCAGACGGCCCCCTCAGGCTCCAGCACCATCACGCTGAAGATGGGGGTCACCTGGAGGGTGGGGGACGAGATCGTCATCGCCTCCACGGGAGACAGGTACGAGGGACCGCCCCTTCCTACCCAGACAGGAAGTAACATTGAATCTTAAAAAGAAAAGGTGGAAAACGTTATTATAGAAAAAAATATTTAACACGGACATGCATGCACAAACACACACACACACGGACACGCATACACACAGACACGCATATACAGTGGGGCAAAAAAGTATTTAGTCAGCCACCAATTGTGCAAGTTCTCCCACTTAAAAAGATGAGAGAGGCCTGTAATTTTCATCATAGGTATACCTCAGCTATGAGAGGCAAAATGAAAAAAAAAATCTAGAAAATCACATTGTCTGATTTTTAAAGAATTTATTTGCAAATTATGGTGGAAAATAAGTATTTGGTCAATAACAAAAGGTCATCTCAATACTTTGTTACATGCCCTTTGTTGGCAATGACAGAGTTCAAACGTTTTATGTAAGTCTTTACAAGGTTTTCACACACTGCTGCTGGTATTTTGGCCCATTCCTCCATGCAGATCTCCTCTTAGAGCAGTGATTTTTTTGGGCCTTCGCTGGGCAGCACAGACCTTCAACTCCCTCCAAAGATTTTCTATGGGGTTGAGATCTGGAAACTGGCTAGGCCACTCCAGGACCTTGAAATGCTTCTTACGAAGCCACTCTTTCGTTGCCTGGGCGGTGTGTTTGGGGTCATTGTCATGCTGAAAGACCCAGCCACGTTTCATCTTCAGTGCCCTTGCTGATGGAAGGAGGTTTTCACTCAAAATCTCACGATACATGGCCCCATTCATTCTTTCCGTCACACGGATCAGACGTCCTGGTCCCTTGGCAGAAAAACAGCCCCAAAGCATGATGTTTCCACCCTCATGCTTCACTGTAGGTATGGTGTTCTTTGGATGCAACTCAGCATTTTTTCTCCTCCTCAAACACGACGAGTTGAGTTTTTTACCAAAAAGTTATATTTTGGTTTCATCTGACTATATGACATTCTCCCAATCCTGTTCTGGATCATCCAAATGCTCTCTAGCAAACTTCAAACGGGCCCGGACATGCACTGGCTTTAGCAGGGGGACACGTCTGGCACTGTAGGATTTGAGTCCCTGGCGGCGTAGTGTGTTAGTGATGGTAGCCTTTGTTACTTTGGTCCCAGCTCTCTGGAGGTCATTCACTAGGTCCCCCCGTGTGGTTCTGGGATTTTTGTTCACCGTTCTTGTGATCATTTTGACCCCACAGGGTGAGATCTTGCGTGGAGCCCCAGATCGAGGGAGATTATCAGTGGTCTTGTATGTCTTCCATTTCCTAATAATTGCTCCCACAGTTGATTTCTTCAAACCAAGCTGCTTACCTATTGCAGATTCAGTCTTCCCAGCCTGGTGCAGGTCTACAATTTGTGTTTCTGGTGTCCTTTGACAGCTCTTTTGGTCTTGGCCATAGTGGAGTTTGGAGTTGTGACTGTTTGAGGTTGTGGACAGGTGTGCTTCTTTTATATACTGATAAGGAGTTCAAACAGGCGCCGTTAATACAGGTAACGAGTGGAGGACAGAGGAGCCTCTTAAAGAAGAAGTTACAGGTCTGTAACAGCCAGAAATCTTGCTGGTTTGTAGGTGACCAAATACTTATTTTCCACCATAATTTGCAAATAAATTTCTTAAAAAATCAGACAATGTGATTTTCTGGATTTTTTTTTTCATTTTGTCTCTCATAGCTGAGGTTTACCTATGATGAAAAGGCCTCTCATCTTTTTAAGTGGGAGAACTTGCACAATTGGTGGCTGACTAAATACTTTTTTGCCCCAATGTACACATACACACATACAGACACTAGGGTTGCTGCGGTGTGGACATTTTCACACCGAGTAATACACTCGTGTCAACACCGGTATTACCGAGTATAAACGGTATAAACTTTGGAACTAGGTCAACCGCCATCTTCTCTCTCACGCTCGGTGAAAGCGTCTGGCAGCGCGCCAATTCTCGGTGACAGCGTTTTATAACGTTCTATATATAATGTTTAACTCTGCCGTCGCTATGTCAATGTGTGTATTAAGCGATGTAAGGGCGTGTTCACACAGGCAGTTTTTTTAAGTCGAGCTGTATGCTGGATAGATCAGTCTACAAGCCTACCCAGCAAACGTTGCTCATCTAACCGTCATACACCTAGGTGGACACGCCCACTTGTGATGTCAGAAGAGGCATATTTTCAAAACAGCTTGTAATGGCTAATCACACTCACACCTGGTGGTATAATATGTCCCCTTTAATACTTAAAACATGTGCTCTACAGGCACAGCCAGGCGGAGAACGAGGTGAGGACCATCGCCTCTGTGTCCACCGACGGGATGAACCTCACCCTGACCGAGGCCCTTGAGCACACCCACCTGGGGGTGTTGGTCCCACTCCCCGGCGGCAAAGTGCTGGAGGGGCGGGCCGAGGTGGGGCTCCTCACCAGGAACGTGGTGGTCCGGGGCTCCCAGTCCATGGACTGGGCGGAGAAGATCGAGGCCTGCCCTGAAGGCTTCAACACAGGTACTGTTGTTGTCCCCCAGCAGGCCTGGAAAAATGCTTTTAGATGGAAGTAGCAGACATCTTGTATTTCATTGAGAAATTCCATCTCTTTACAGAGAAAAAACTTCTCTGTAAATGCAATAAAATATAAGATTTCTGCTACTCCCAGCTAAAACCGTTTTTACAGACCAGACATATTGTATTTTACAGATTAAAAGTTAAAAGTTCCTGAAACGACCACTCTGGAAAATGCTTTTAGCTGGAAGTAGCAGACATCTTCTATTTTATTGAATTTTACAGAGGAGTTGGGAACTTCTCAGTAAAATACAAGATGTCCGCTACTCCCAGCGAAAATAATTTTTCCAGAGTGGATGTTTGCTATCGGACACAAAGATCCAAGACGATTTTGTTTTCACACTGGGTTTTAGGGGACATTGGCCCCTGAATCAGGTAACACCGTCCCATTTAAAGTCATGTCACTGACGTTATGCTAATAAAGTTGTCTTGATCCGTTGGCGGTGGGTTTCAGGCGAGTTTGCCACCCAGACCTGCTTCCAGGGGCGGTTTGGCGAGGAGACGGGCAGCGACCAGTTCGGCGGCTGCATCATGTTCCACGCCCCCCGGCCAAACGAGAACCTGGCGGTCGGGAGGCTCGCACATGTGGAGGTACACAACCAGGTCCCGTTTGGACCGCTGCGTCGGCCACAGCTGCTGGGGCACTTTAAGACTTTAAGGCCAGGCTCTCTAGGGGTTTCATTTTGGTAGACATTTTCTATTGGGCCTTTAGTTCCGATCTCAAACAGCGGCCAAACTCAGTGAAGGTTTGGTACATGTTATATGGTTGTTTTACCACTTCAGAAAGGCACCTTATCCTTTCTTTTTTCTAACCAACCTTCATGTTGAGTTTTGTTTGTAACCAACCTTCATGGTTAGTTTTTTTATAACCATCCTTCCTGATTAGTTCCATCTTTTCTACATTTACATTAAGTGCATTTCAGGAGCGGAGCCAGACTTTGTGTACATCCGGGGCTTAGCCCAGAGGGAGGTCTGTGGGTCCTCCCCCAGAAAACGTTGAATTCCTAAGATTACATTTCTAGTCCATTTTAGGCTGACCTGCTGGACATTGGCAAATCCTAAATACCTTCTAATTTAGAGTTTAGAATGTATCTGTTGGCGGAATTCAACCCTCCATTTAAAAGACAACCGCTTTACCTCCTGAGCTAAGCAGACCCCGTTCTCCGCCTGAACCGTCCTCCCCTCCCCCAGGTGTTCCATGCGGGCCAGGCCTTCCGTCTGGGCCGCTACCCCATCCACTGGCACCTGATGGGCGACGTGCACAACGCCTCGTACGTGCGCGGCTGCGCCATCCACCAGACGTTCAACCGGGCAGTGACCATCCACGACACCCACCGGCTGCTGGTGGAGCACAACGTCATCTACGACATCATGGGCGGCGCCTTCTTCATCGAGGACGGCGTGGAGACGGGCAACGTGCTGCAGTACAACCTGGCCGTGTTTGTGCGGCAGAGTACCAGCCTGCTGAACGACGACGTCACGCCCGCCGCCTACTGGGTCACCAACCCCAACAACGTGGTGCGCCACAACGCTGCCGCCGGCGGCACGCACTTCGGCTTCTGGTACCGCATGCACGAGCACCCCGACGGTCCGTCCTACGACCCCAGCGTGTGCCAGAAGAGGGTGCCCCTGGGCGAGTTCACCAACAACACCGTGCACTCACAGGGCTGGTTCGGCCTGTGGATCTTCCAGGACTACTTCCCCATGGCGGGCGGGCACTGCTGGACCTCCACGCCCCAGCCCGCCGTGTTCCGCAAACTGACGGTGTGGAACTGCGAGAAGGGCGCGGAGTGGGTGAATGCAGGCGCGCTGCAGTTCAGCGGCTTCCTGATGGCCAACAACGAGAAGGCGGGCGTTGAGGCCAAGCGCATCCGACCATGGGCGGTTCGGGACTTTGGCGAGGAGGGCGGAGCCACGCTGTCCAACAGCATGATGGTGGGCCACGTGGACGTGCTGAACGGCACCGGCTGGGAGTACCACATGCGCCACGGCGTGATTGCGCCCTTCGACGACGGCATGAGCGTCATCGGCACCGCCTTCGTCAACTTCGACCACAGTGGGAGCGCCGCCATCGGCGTGACGACCGTGGACGGCACCTGCATGCATGACTGTGGCGGCTGGGCCGTGCGCTTCCGGCGCGTGGAGTTCATCAACACCACAAACAGGGGGGCTTTCCGCTGGGAGCACGAGGTGCAGCTGGTGGACCTGGACGGCTCCCTCACAGGTTAGCGTACGTGCGGAGAGGGGAATGTGCGGGGGGTTGGCTCTGATCCATCCAAAGTCCTGGATCGGATCCGAGGTCACTCGGCTTGCGTCCGAGCGGACTGGGAACCCACTGTGGTTGAAAGCGTTGTTTATGAAAAACCTCCCAAAATATCCACTTCTCTTCTCTTATTTTGTATAAATCCATGAGGATGTCACAGTGAGGTTGTCCCGTAAACGTGTGTACACACACCGAACCACACACTTTGTTCATGAGATTTTTTCATCTATCTTAACGTTTTCCTGCGGCCGCCTTCATTTAAACTCTTGTTTAACCCCTCCCCCCTCCGATGCCTTTCCCCCAGGCCAGGTCAATCAGAAGGTGGTTCCCATGAGCGGCCTGCTGGACCCG
Organism: Melanogrammus aeglefinus; assembly: GCA_900291075.1. Taxonomy (NCBI): domain Eukaryota; kingdom Metazoa; phylum Chordata; class Actinopteri; order Gadiformes; family Gadidae; genus Melanogrammus; species Melanogrammus aeglefinus. Next base: position 3,874 of record OLKM01003456.1, on the reverse strand, counting down.
GCCCTCTGCAGGCCCAGCCCGGAGTGGAGCGGGGGGGACTACCCGGGGGCGCTGTGTGACCCCAGCGTGGACTTCCACCGCGTCTCCCTCAACAATCCCTCGCCCTCCTCCCTGCATGGCAAGGACCTGTTGCTGAGCAACCAGCACGGTACCTCCAGACATTATGTTAAAAAATATATAGATGTAATCAAAATCTGAATCATTGAAATGTACAGAAGCAATAAGTTCTGTAGTTTCCTGTGTGAAGGTATTCGGGTGTTGGGTGTTGGTCTCCCCTGTCAGGCTCCAGTGGCGTTCCCTATCTGAAAAAGAGGCTCACTCACAAGCTGGGCTGGATGGCTCTGCTGCCCTCTGGACAGACGTACAACTGGCAATTCAAAGACATGGACCAGATCACCAACATCGCCTACTCCGCAGTGTTCTACTCCTTCAAGGTACCGCCCCGGCTAAACACGTATATGACTGTTAGAACCACAAAGACAGAACCGGGTGTTGTTCTCTTGTGTAGCACATGCTCTATCGTTGTGTGGTTGTGTGGCGTATTTACCGACACGTAACTGAAGGTAGAATAAATATAGAAGTTCTACCGTGGCTTCAATCCAAAATAGATAACAAAGAAATGAGTGAGTGTATCGCATCACTCGTGCAACACACAGGCAGAGCTAAAGAAGCATCTGGTTTCTTGTTTCAAAATAAAACCTCCTTTGATGATCTACATCAATGCCTTGTCATGGTAAATGATCACGTCACGTTCCAGCTCACTTTTCCGTCCATTTCTCTTCTCTGACCCTCCAGCCTGACCAGCATGTGATAATGTGCCACAACCTGACCCAGAGGCCGGACCGCTTCAGAATCGTAGACGTGCGAAACGCCTCGGCCACGCCCCTCAGCTTCAGCAACAACACTAATGGAGACTGGCACCTGGACAGCAGCAACAACCTCTGCTACATGAGTCAGTACCACAATACTACTGCTAATACTACGAGTATTAACCTAGTAATATCCTCTGCTACATGAGTCAGTACCACAATACTACTGTAACGCCCATTGAATACGCGAGACTCCGGCTCCTTTTACTGATCATTTTGTTGCACCTCTTGTAGACATCGTAGAACTACAATACAGACATGAAATTAGCTTAACACACAAGCAATTATTCAAGAGCACATTAATCCTTCACGGAAAATAAAAATGAACCAAAAACACAATACTAACCACTTTGCCTGCTTGTAGCCAATGGGGTTAACTTAAATCTCGCTTGAAGAAAGCTTAAAATATAAAACCTTAGCAAATAAAAGTGTGGCTTGTCTGCATCTGCAACGCTAGCTTCTGAAAGCTTCCGGGTGAAAAACAACGAATGAGACCAAGAAATAAAACAGGTACATTTACAAGAAATAATACGAGAGTCCACCTTGAGGTCAAAGACTTAATTACACATAAGACTTTACAGAGCAGGAAAACATTGCCTGCAGTTACACTGCCGCCATCAGACCACGTATGATTTCTAACAGACTTCACATAGTGAACAGCATCTTTCCCAAAACAAAGCATTGTATCATCAGACAATGTAGTTACATCACTTTCACAAATGAATTTACCTTTTACTCAGCTTCAAGCAAAAGTACTGTTTTATGTATGGACTAGGGATCGACCGATACCGTTTTTTTTAGGGCCGATACCAATTTTTTTTCATCAGCCATAGCCGATACGCCGATAACGAGCCAATATATAGAGCCGATACTGGTTTTGCTCCCTCAATTTCAGCATAAAAACTACACTGAGGATAACAAATGTTACAAGACTCAATTAAAAAAAGGAACATTTATTGAACTTCAATATAAAAAACAATATTTAACCAATAGTAAAAACAGGTGAGGTAGAACAAGTAAGAAAAAGTCGATAGACAATATTTAACAAATATTAAACAGGTGAGGTAAAACAAGTAAGAAAGAGTTCAGTGCTGAAAATACAGAAAATAAATTCTGAAAATGAATATTTAAGCATAAATAGAATAATGACACTATTGCACACAGTAGCAACAAGAATATCTAAGGAATAATCAGGAAAATGTAAACAGCAATACAGAACAAAAAACATCTTAAAAAGAATTGTGCCTAATATTCGAATTGCCCCACTTCCAATACTCTTCACCCACCCCTCACTAAACGTGCTTAATACTCCCAAGTTTAGGAGCTGCAGGTTATAATGAAGGAAACAGAGACGCTCTGTTTTTCTCCCGTCAGCCTGTTTCTCTTTTTCTCATATATCTGGCTGACCTCGCTGAATACCCTCTCACTGGGAACAAAGGAGGGGGGTGGACAGAGAACTCTTCTGGCGAGTGGTGCCAGAAGGTGAAAGCGGGATGCATTTTGTTTCCACCATTCAAGTGTTTGGCCCGTCTGACGGTCGATCAACGGCTCCCGTAGGTATTGATCCAGCTGCTGAGTGAACCGCTGCTCCTCATCATCATCAGTCTCCTCAGAGGTTGGTCCGTTTGCCCCCAGAAGGTTGGCATACATCTTTTCAAGCATGTCAGACAGACTAGTGTCTTCACCCTCTTCTTCCTCCACCCTTATCCGTTTTGGACCTGGTCCTTGATCTTCTGAGGAAGCCTTTTTCCATTTCTCAGCCTCAGACAGAGCGGCATGCTCTTCCATTATCCAGGTCTTTGCATACCTCAGTGCGCCCGGTGCCAAGGCATGACCCCTGTAACGCGGATCTATCAATGTTGCGAGGACCATGCATTTGGTGTTGTCTGCATTTTCAAACCTTGCAGTTAAACCGTTCAGCAAAGTGTTGTGGAGTATTTTGATGCCCCTTTGCACCCTCAACATCAAGTAGCATTTTTAGGACGGTGATGCTGGGAATTATGCATGATATTGATGAGTCTGATCTGCTCATTTCCCGTGTTACCTGTTCAAGCAGGCTCAGTGTGTCAATCAAATTGCCCACAAGAGTCCACTGATCTGCTGTTAAGGTATCAATCTTTCCATGTTTCTCTGCATACACAGTAAGTACCCGTTTCTGCTCAAGCATGCTCTCCATCAAAACATTTCCCAACTTGACAATGATTGCGCAGAATGTTCCCTCCATCCTGGCATCGAGAGCTGCAATTGAGAGACTTTTCCACGGCTGGATTTGTGATTCAAGAAAGGAGAACTAGATAAAAATAAAGCACATCCATTTGAATGAATTAAGCTTGTATGTGATTTATCGCGGGGTCCGGTAACGGGCCAAATATTAACGGGTCCGGGCGTGTGCTGCGGATTTAAATTTGATATTATCACGGTTATCACGGTAGCAACACGGAGCTGCCTGTGTGGACGCCTGTTTGTAAATGATTTCGGAAAAAATATCTGTGAAAATCAGCCGCGTATCGGCCGATACGATACACGTAAAACGCGAATATCGCCCGATAATATAGGCCGACCGATATATCGATCGATCACTAGTATGGACCTTTCCAAATAAAATGGTCTTGTCGTGTATGTGCCTTTACGGTCTCGTGTTGTGTCAGTAAGCAGTAGTTTGAGCTTTCTGAATTTCCCATCAGCTCCTGGGAAGACTTCGGTAACCTTTGCCGATTTCTGGATGTGGCATCATCTCTTGCGATCATGTCCTCCATGAAAGCCACATAATCCTTGTGGTATTGTTCATCCTTTGTTAAACATTTCCCCAGGCATTCAAGCCGATTTTCTGCGTACGCTTTGTTGTTTGGCAGTGTTGGGTTTTCTTCCTTGAAAGGCAATGGCATTTCGTAGTGTCCATTAGGCTTCTGCTTGATTCCCTCTTTAATCTTTGCCAAAAACGTGATGTCTTCTTTTGACATTGAAACTTCTTCACTGGTCCTTTCAGTGAAATCTGACTCAAAGAA
>OLKM01003455.1:0-36173 GCA_900291075.1 Melanogrammus aeglefinus | reverse complement strand
CAGTTGACAGTATTGCAGATGTTGAACAGACTCTCTCCAGTCGGCAATTTCCAAGCTTTTGAAACTGCAGTTATTAAAGCCCTTTTAAAAAAAGGGAGCCCCTAACGCATCCCCTCATATTATTAACTACAGAACGCAATATCAAATCCACCCTTCATAAGTATCATTGAGAAAGTTGTCCCCAGCAACTTAATCAATCCTGCATCAAAACTGGTCCGCTATACACCTTCCATTCAGGATTCGTTTACAAACTTCCTTATTAAAGTTGTAAATCGACATCCGTCTTAAAACAGACTCTGGCAAAACCCTCAATACTAATGCTGCCTTGACCTAGTGGCTGCATTCAACACTGTAGACCAATACAATACCTTCTGGACAGGTTAAAAACTGGGTGGGGGGCTGTTCAGGCACAGTTTTTAAATTGGTTCAGGTCTACCTAAAAATATATGAACTATCTTTTTTTCCATTGGCGACTTAGTATCAGAATAACAACGTGAGCGTGTGGAGTCCCACAGGTTCGGTCTTAGGAACCCTCTTTCTCAACATCTAATGCTCCCTAGGGCAAATCATGCAAAATAACAATATTGACCCATTGCCTATGCGAATGACACACAAATCGTATGTACGCTATCACCAAATGACTATCGGCCACATAGATGCTGTGCAGTGCATGAAAGAATGCGATGTACCGAAATTTCCTTTCAACTAATGAGGACCAAAACAGAAGATAATTTATTTTATAAAATGGAAAGGCTTAAAGTAACCCAACTCCTTCACTCTGTCCTGAAACCGTCAATCAAAGCAGAAATCTAGGACTTATCATGGGATTCAGATTTACATTTCAAACAGTCACAAAATCAGTACAAAATCTGCACATTACCACCTTAAAAATGTAGCAAAACTTAGAGGGCTCATATCCACCGAAGACTTACAAAACTTGTACATGCCTTTATCACTAGTTAAGTTTGTTTACTGCAATGGTCCTCTCTATCAGGTCTCCCAAAACACTGCGGCAACTTCAGCTTGTTCAAGATTCTGCTGCTAGAAGTTCTAAACAAAGACGAAGAAGGATGTAGTACCAGAAGATGAGAGCAAGTAGAGTCAAGAGATAAAACGGTTGGCAGTAGGACGATTCGACTGGTTGAGGACGCAGAGAATGATGAGAGAATTGAAAGAGATCATGGTGACTAACCAGTAGATGATCAGCATTGCATGGGTTTAGGCCCAAGATGATGTAAACTGATAATCTTCCAGTACATTAGGCCATTGCTAGAAGAGACAGAGACAGAGACAGAGAGAAGATAGAGGAGAGAGAACGAAAGGACATCCTAGGCAGCAGCGTAAAGGATACCATGTGCAGACCAAGATCGTTAATTATCCCAGGTACAATACGAAAGATGAGGAATGCAGGATTTAGTATTTGACTATGCAATAGGATAAATCCCTAGGGTTTAAGACTTGCCCCAACTCTGAGCACTTTAAAAACAAGACTGAAGACTTTTATGGGTTTGCCTTAGGCTTTCCCCTGCCCTAATCTTAAAATACATGCTTTTTTTTAACTTTGCCTTTATTTCTATTTACTACTAAAATGCCTTTTTAACTCTCTATTTTACTCATTTCTTTGCTTATGTTTTCTTTTACTTACCTATTATTTTATTTTATTGTATGACAATGTTTATATGTGAGGCACTTTGAGTCTGCCTTGTGTATGAAAAGTGCTATATAAATAAAGTTGCCTTGCCTAGCCTTGCCTAAATCTAAACAGTAAAGCAGAACAATTTAACAATCACATTTCACTTGCTTTCTCTTTATTTTTTTACTGTAGAAAACAAATCAATAAATCCCCAACCAATCAAGTCTCTGTGGCTTTCTAACCTCTCTCCCACACCTGGTCCGCACATTCTCTGTGGTGGAGCCCTCTGCTGGGTGATGTTGTCACGGTGGAATGCTGGCTTGGTGCAGTGAATCTCTCCCCAGGTTGCTCCATCAGCGTCGACTACGCTATTGTTGGTCTGCAGTGGCCCCAAGTGATGCCACTTTCTCCTCAGTGTGCCCTAAGGCCCCTGGACGATATAAGAGCGAGGGCAGTTGTGGGGAGATAGTACAGTGCCCTCGTGCATCGGTGATGCACACATCCCCCGAAAAAAAAAAAAAAAAAGGTACGAATGGCTCCAGGTTTCTCGCTCTGTGTCTCTTGTCGAAGGATCTTGCGTCGTTTCTCCTCTCCTTCCTTTCTTTGGCCTCCAGCGCATTGTAGTCAAAACTGATACAGCAGTAGAGGGCAGGAACTGTAGTGCGTAGGAGGCAACAGCAACCCCATCAACAGCTCGGCTGGGCTATAGCCGTTCTGTAGAGGGGTTGCTCTATAGGCCAGCAATGCAAGACATGGGTCTGATCTGTTAGCATGTTCTTCACGGTAGGTACAGCACGTTCCACCTCCCCATTGCTCTGTGGAAACTAGTTGCTGCACGTGATGTGCACCAAGCAATACTCAGCTGCAAAGGCTTTAAAGTGGTTACCTGAGAATTGGGCTCCATCGTCACTTTTAAGAAATTCACAAATTCCATGGCGATAAAACATGGATTTCAGTTGCACCACACATCTGTGGACCTTGTGGGTATCAGCAGCGCAACTACCACATACGTTGAGAAATAATCTAGTACCAGTAGATAGGTCTTGCCTTTCAGTGTGAAAAGGTCAGCTCCCAAGATTTGCCAAGGCCTGCCTGGAATCCCTGTTGGCATCAGCGGCTCTTTGACGTTCCTTCTTTCTTGAATGCAGATCCTACATTTCAGCACCATGTCATTCAGCTGGCTGAGTCCTGGCCACCATATCGTCTGTTTGGCGCCGGCCCTGCACTTTGTCACCCCAGGTGTCCCTGCAGATGTAGCCTCTGCAGCACTCACCTTGTAAGTCCAATGGGATGACAAGCCTCATGCCCCGCAGCAGCAGTCCATCGTGCACAGTCACCACTGCCTTCTATCAGCCCAGTAATTGTCTCAGCACTCCTTCAAGTGGGCTTTGTGTCAGCAACCAGCCATCTGGTGCAGTACTTCCATCAGTGCAAGCATGTGCTGTCTGCCTTCAGCTGCTCACGTAGGCTGCATAGATAATCTCCACCGACAGGAATGTTGCTGATGACAGAGTCTACATAGATGTTGGTGTCCTCTTGTAGGCTTGTATCCATGTGTGCTCTTTGCTGCTCTCATAGAGGAGCATGAGATAAGGTGAATATGCGTCCACAGGCTTTGCCAGGGACATGATGGCTGTAATATTGTTACCTCATGAGTCTCATCCTAAAAACTTTGAATTCCTTGGTGGGAGGTCATCCAAAGCTTTCCCTCCCAGCAGACTCACCAACGGCTTATGGTCCGTTTCCAGCTCGAATGGTCTTCCTAGGATGAAACAGCTGAACCTTTCACATGCCCATGTCGCAGCCAATGCCTCCTCCACTTGAGCATAGCACTATTCTGTTGGTGACATTGACCTGGACGCATATGCCACAGGTGACCACATGGCATCTCTCTTCTGCAGCAGGAAGGCCCCCCAGGCCAAAGGAAGAGGCATTCAGCAGAGATTTCAAGTGCACTGTTTGGGTTGTATAGTGTGGGCACTGGTGTGGATGACGGCTGTTTTTAACTGATTAAAGGCGGCCTGCTGCTCTATCCCCCAGTACCAGTGGTTCTTATTGGACAGCAGGTCTCTTAGCACTTTGTCCTTTTCAGCCAGGTTAGGCAAGAAGCAGCCCAGCAGATTGACCATACGCAGAAAACTCCTGAGTTTGCTGACATTTTTGGTTGCATCCATTTCTTGTACTGCTCTCGTCTACTCTGGATCTGGTTGGACACTTGTCCCAGGCCATTACATCGAATACTGGTTCACCTCAAGGGTGCGTACTCTCACCCCTGTTGTTCATTTTGTACACAGATAGCTGTAGGTCCTCTCAACAGGGAAGTTATCTAGCTAAATTCTCAGACGACACTGCGCGTTGCTGTCCTTTTCCAAGGTCCAGATTGCAGCCATGGCCTTGCTTTGACATCGTTGTTAATTGGTGTGATATACAACTTCTTAGATCTATAATGTAGAAAAAACAAAGGAGCTAGTCATAGATTTTAGGAAAGTGAAGGGAGCGCTCAAACCAAGTGTCATCCATGGGGAGGAAGTCCAACTTGTAGACACCTACAAATATCTAGGCACGGTATTTGATAACCAGCTTAAATTTCATACAAATACTGAGGTAATTGTTAAAAAGGGACAACAAAGAGTTCACCTGTTGAGAATGCTGAACTCTTTCAGTGTCTCTAAAGCTATTTTGAGAATTTTTTACCAATCTTTCATTGAGAGTCTTTTAACTTTTTCATTCATATATATTGCTGGACTAAAAGTCTGTCAGTGAAGGACATTAATTAGTTTAATATAAATTGTGAAAGATCTGCTCTAAGATCACTGGCATCCAGCTCAAGAGCATAAGTTCATTGTGGAACAAACAAGCAGTCCAGAAAGCTAAATGCATTATCAGTCAGCCTGACCATGTCCTCAGTAAAGAATTTAAACTAATGGCCTTCAGGGCGGCGGTACTGTTCAATCAGGACAAGACAATGAGGTACTCCCCACTCTTTTATCCCTGCAACATCAGGTTTACTAAATGATGACAAAAGTCTGGAGTAGGTGGAGAGCACACCAGTGTTGCTGGGTGTTTCCGGGGCAGGGTGGTTGTTACTGACGGGTTGAAATGAATTGTGAATTGTGAGTTAAATGTGTGTGTTGGACTGCCTTTGATATATGTTTTTTTGTCTATCTCCTATTGCTATTTATTGTATTTATTAAGTAATTTATTATGTGAGACGGGAAACTGTGAACGAAATTGCCCATTTTGGGATAAATAAAGTTTTTCTAATCTAATCTAATCTAATCACTCCATCTGCTGAAATCATATGACCCAGGAATCTGACTGTGTGGCGTGTGAGCTCACATTTGTCCATGTTGAGCGTAATTCCGGCCTTTTGTGCCTTCTCTAGCACCGCATGTAGCCACACATCATGCTGCTCCTGCGTCTGTCCCCAGACCAGGATGTCATCCATGTGACACAGTACCCCCTCCAGGCCACCGGTCGCTTCTGTCACCATCATCCTTTGAAAGTGCTCGGGGGCTGATGCTATGCCGAAGGGTAGACGGTTAAAATAGTAGTGCCCAAAAGGCGTAATAAAGGTGGTGTATTTGGCAGACTCCTTAGTCAATGGTACTATCCAAAAGCCCATGTTGGCATCTAATTCACGGAATACTGTTGTGCCAGCTTTCATGCCCAGAGTGTGTTCGACAGAAGGCTGGATAAACTTTCTCTGCATACTGATTCATTAATTTTTGTGAAATCCAAACAAATGTGAACATCACCTGCTTTTTTCAGCACCACCACCATCCCAGCACACGACGCAGTCGGCTCCTCAATCTGTCAAGGTTAGCGGTAGGCAGGCAGGCAGGTAGGACCCAAACGCAGACAGTTCAGGTAAAAGGATAATTTATTAACTCAAAAGGCAAGGAACACAGAGAATACAGGTGACACGGGTAACACAGGGAACGCCGGGAACACAGGTAACACACAGGACACAACTCACCACAAACTAAAATGATCCGACAAGCAACAAAGGAAAGACATGGCCTTAAATACCAAACACACAGGGCACGCACAAGTAACAGCTGAAACACATTAGGGGAGGGAGCAGTAATCACACAGGAGGGAAACTTGACCAGACATGGGGAGAAACAAGATACCAAAGTAAAACCGGAAACACACCAAAACAAGACAAGGAAACAGGCAGACCATGACAGTACCCCCCCTCAAGGGTCGACTACCAGGCGACCCACGACACAACAAAAAAAAGGAGGCCTGCCACGGCGAAGACCCACAGGTGGCCGGCATCGGCGAAGACGAGGTAGAGGGCGGGCCCCTTCTAGAAGGTCTGGAAGGTTTGGAAGGCGGGACCCCTCTGGAAGGCGAGGTAGAGGGCGGGCCCCTTCTGGAAAGTTTAGAAGGCGGGGTAGAGGGCGGGCCCCTTCTGGAAAATTTAGAAGGCGGCACCCCTCTGGAAGGCAAGGTAGAGGGCGGGGCCCTTCCGGAAGGTCTGGAAGACCTGGACGAGGGGCACCCTCAGAAAGGAGTAGGGTTCAGGAACCGGACAGGGCTCGGGGACTGGAGTCATTGCAGGGGCTGCAGAGAAATGTGAACCGGATGGCACTCCAAACTCACCACCCCCAATCGGATAGTCTGTAAGGACCGTCCAACCTGGGCCTTGAAGTGACAGCGCTGCACGTCGGCCCAACACAGCCTCCAACAAAAAGAGCGCCTGCTGGGTCCAATGATGGTCGGATCATTCTGTCAGAGGTTAGCGGGTGGCAGGCAGGCAGGTAGGACCCAAACGCAGACAGTTCAGGTAAAAGGATAATTTATTAACTCAAAAGGCAAGGAACACGGAGAATACGGGTGACACGGGTAACACAGGGAACGCCAGGAACACAGGTAACACACTGGACACAACTCACCACAAACTACAATGATCCGACAAGCAACAAAGGAAAGACATGGCCTTAAATACCAAACACACTTAAATACATACACTCAATGAGTAACAGCTGAAACATATTAGGGGAGGGAGCAGTAATCACACAGGAGGGAAACTTGACCAGACATGGCATGGGAAGAAACAAGACAGATACCAAAGTAAAACCGGAAACAAACCAAAACAAGACAAGAAAACAGACAGACCATGACACAATCTTGGTGATTACACCCATCTTCTCCTTACCATCTATCTTCTCTTTCACTTTTCCCATAAGCGGCAAAGGAACTCTACGTGGTGTGTGGAGAGAGAAGGGCAAAGCCTCTGGCTTTAATTGAATTGAGTATGGCCTCTTAACAAGACCCAAGCCGCTCACAGCTTGGATACTGTTGTTTCAACGATTCCATGGCGATGCCGTCAACCCTGCACACAAGCTGAAGCTTTTCTATGGCAGGCCTTCCCAACAGTGCAGTGTGCAGGTCTTTTACGACATAAATGTCCTCTATGGCTGTTTTTTCTTTTTGCCTCTGTGCAGTGTTTCTCTGGCTACACCTAGGACATTACAATGAGAGGCAATGAGAGTACATTGCCACCTAGCCCAAACAATGGGCGTGTCGACACTGCCAGGCGCAGTCACATCATGCCCCCCTTTAATGTCATGGTACACCTCGGCTGGCAGGGCGGTTCAGCACCCAGTGTCTATTTTAAAGCACACTTGTTTTTGTCTCACTTGTAGCAGCACCATCCACAGGTCTTTTCCAGCATCCAGAGCCCCACGAAAAAGCTCTCTTCTTCCTCTGTATTGACAGCATTTGGAGTTTCTGCACACCTTGCCATAATGTCCATTTTAGCCACAGTTGTGCTTGTGACACACAGCATCTTGAGCGGGGCATTCCGATATTCCATACGAGGGCATTTTTCCACATCTATTACAGGCCTTTGAGCCTGACTGTGGCCATGCATTAGCTTTATTTTTGCCTCGTGTTTGTGCTTGTGGCTGAGGCTTTGAGGGAAATTTTAGTCTTCTGTATGCACTTTTAGCATGCACAGCATCAACATTAGAGCACTTGCTAGCACCGCCATTTTCAACTCTTTAGTCAGACTGCTGTTTCCGTCCTACTTCTTTAAATTGCCTTGTCTTCTTTATAGCAGTTTCAAGGGTAAGGTCTCGGTCTAACTGTAGCTTATCTGACAATGAGACGTTTCTCAGCCCGGCCACTAACCTGTCGCGGATTAGCTCGTTCTGTAACTGTCCATATTTGCAGTGTTCAGCTAATCCGTATAGAGCAGTGATGACGGAATCCACCGTTTCTCCTGGCAGTTGCTCACGCTGATTGAACTTGGCTCTTTCATAGATTACATTCTTTTTAAACAAAAAATGCATCAAAGCCCGCCTTGACATCCGTGTACATCTTTCTCTCATCTGCAGTTAGCGTTAGCCCCTTTAGCACTTCCGCTTCATCGCCCATGCAATACACTAACGTATTCACCTGGTTTTTGTCCGACGTCGCGTTTAAGGTGCTTGCAAACCGAAAGCGGTCGAATCTCCTAATGCAACGCTCCCAATCTTGAGGCATTTATGGCGCATTTCCACTAGCACGGCTCGGCTCGGTACGGCTCGGCTCGGCGCGCTATTGCGTGTTTCCACTAGCATGCAGTACCTGCAACCGGGTACATTTTTGGTATCACCTCAGCCCTGGTTCCAAGCGAGCCGAAGCGTTACTAAAACGTGACGTCAGCCGACTGCCTTCCACTGATTGGCCGATGAGTGTCGTCACTGGAAGCGTCATAACCGCGCGACGACCGCCTAGAATGTAAATAAAAACAAGACGCGAGACAAGACACCACTTTTTACTGCTTTTTGACTTGGAACGAGATGGCTTCTCTCAGAAAAAATCCACTCCTTTGGTCGGTGGAGGAGGTCCAGACGTTCCTGACTCTGGTTGCCGAAGAACGGATTCAGAGGGAGCTCGACGGCACCACGCATTGTTGTTGTTCTGGTCTTCCGGATTTGTACGTTGCTCGGCGCCGTGTAAATGACGTCACAGCGGTTTCGCGCAGCCGTGTTATGACGACCCCGCCCACGTCGAGGAGGCACCAGTTGTAATGGAAACACAACCAAACCGAGCCGAGCCGAGCCGTGCCGAGCCGTATCGAGCTGAGCCGTGCTAGTGGAAATGCGCCATTAGTGTAGGTTGCGCCATAGCTGCCGGCTCGTCTCCCATTCATCCGCCAAAACGATACATTTTCCTCCCCGCTTACAAGTCGCCCAGTTCTGACACCATGTCAAGTTATTATTATAATGAGTTATCGGAGCCTGTCTTTATTATCAACTCTGTACAGCCGTAGTAGACTAGTGTGCATGCACGGGACACCAGCTAACCCCGCCCCCGGTACTGACGTCCATCCGGTTACTACAAAATAAAGCCATTCCTTACACTATTATTCCATAATACCACACCGAGTCCCAGCAAAAGCCTGTCGGGACGCTAAAATGTCCTGGATTCCACCATCCACTATGAAATGTCCCCTTTTGTCCGCGATTACATAGCCAACATGGTTTTATTATATCCCGATCATTAACAAAAAAAGACATAGAAAGATTAAAGCATCCAGCATGGGATTTCAACAATGTGAGAGGGCATACGCAACAGGGATAATCGCACAGTGGAATGCTGCGCGATTTAATCTGCACAGTGGAAAACGCTCGTCCGCCCAGTGGACGAGCGCTGGCCGGAGATGTTCGCTCATTTCAGAAGCAGGGAGATTACAAGACAAAAATAAATGTGCAATTTGCCGTGTGCTACCTGGTACCAATTCACCGTTGAACTGATCTTTATTCCATCATGAACAATAGTTTAACTGACGAGATGAACCGCACCATTCCCACCTTAAAGGCATTGCTAATTACACATGGGCCAATTTTGATGACACCTGTCCGCAATTCCACAGCAGCAGGCTGTCAGCAAACAAATCGATTTTGGAGAAAATTCACTCCTACAAATATGGGTAGGCTAATTTGAAGAGCGTTTGTCTCTGTGTTGAGGTCATGTTTTCGGAGCTTTACAAGGTAGAAATTTTACACACAAACACACACACACACAACACACACACACACACACACACACACACACACACACACCTACACACACACACACACACACACACACACACACGCACACACACACACACACACACACGCACGCACGCACGCACACACACACACACACGCACCACACACACACACACCGGATCCGACCTGCGAGGGAATATTTACTGGCCCTTTTAGCGGAAACCTATAAGGTAAAAAAAAAAAAAGGTTGGGATATTGTATAACAGTCTATGTTTAACGGATTTCCCTTCTATGGGCAAAAACTGTTGGTTTATTTTTATTGATCCCCTTTGAGAATTTGTGTGGAAAGGGGTTGGTCTCGGGCAGGCTATATTCTTGCCTTTCTCCTTTGTAAAGCGCATTGTATTGCCTTTGGGTCGATGCGAAGTTAACTGCGCCAATTCCTTGATTCGTTCTACCGCGGCACTCCAAACAATAAATTTCATTCCAATGTTCGTCCAATCCACTCCAATAGTAGTCCTGCATTGAGTTTAAATCCAAGTTTAATGAATAAATGTTCCAGTTTTAAGTTTCATAGAATATTTATACATTCCCAGGGCAGGTTAATTAAGCGCACGCCCTGTGGAATTAATCAAATAAATTAAAGATAAATAATACTGAAATGGCTAATTTTTGGTTGAACACATTTGACCGAAATATTTATGGTCCCCAATGTTGACCTGAAGTCACGCCGCTGATTGATAGACTGTCCGAATGGCGGTTCTAAAAGGTTTCGGAATGGGGGCATGTCAAAATGGCGGCATGTCGGACTGGCAGCATGTCTGAATGGCAGAATGTAACCACTATTACTAACCCTAACCCTACTACTTCAGTAACTATTACCATTACTACTACTACTACTACTACTACTATCTTTCAGCTTTGACAGTATTACAGTTTAGCTTCCAGATTTTGTAACAATGTATTTAAGCACTTGCTTCTTCAGGTAATGTAATTCAGCGTCAGTTTTCGGTTTCAGTTTCAAGGTTTTTCAGCAGTGCGCTGCAATACATTTGACCTTTCAGATTTTTCAGCAGTGAAGAGCAATACATTTGACCTTTCAGATTCACCAGTTCAATTAATTTTACATTTCTGCATTTTTAGCAATGCTTTGCGCTTTTCATTTAGCTGTCACTTTTTGTTTCCAACCATTTACATTTTCTTGAATGGTGTGCATGATTACATTGTTTACTCCATTTAGTCTTTTGAACTCTTAACATTTCTTTATGTCTTAATCTATGTGGCTTTATTAAAAAATATTTTCAACCTCACTTTGTACTATAGCACTCACCGTATTTTCTACAGGAAATGCATTTTCTATTTATATATATCGTCATTTTTCATTTTTTTTGTCTGTAAAGACAAGCATAGATTAAACTAACGACTAAAGGGAAGTGATTATTTGCATGTTCAACAAATGATACCACTAGTGGAGATCCAATACAATTATTTAATCACATGAGCAAAAACACGTCATTAAATGGACATACCGTTTAAACAAGTGAGATATTTATTTTTTTGTGAGTTCATGCTCACAAGGCAGGATTCAGAATAGTTGCAGCAGAACTTTCCTCTGATGCTCGTCCCAAATGTAGGACAACCGTTTAATTCAATGACCAGGACTCATTATATAAAAATAAAATAATTGATAGCTGTTTGGGAGTTAAACCCTTTGCTAACCCTGGAGTAACTAACATTTATGCCATTATGAATCCACTTGTCAACTTTAAAAACAATACTGAACATATGAAGTCCACTTAAACCCAACAGAAACCAACACTGAGCACTTTGCGACGGAGACTGAAACACATCTGAATGTCGCTCCGTTAGACTGCCTGTAAACAGTTTCTCTAAAGCACTCAATCATCTACTTACAATTGAAAAATACAGAATAAGAATAACCAAAGATCCCAAATTACATTCGTCGTAATTAAAACACAAGTTTAATGTGATATCAGTAACCAGGTAAGGAAGGGGTTGACATCAGCCAAGGTAATTTCAATCTTCATATTAAATATATCAATCTTTATAATCCATTTGAAAATAGTATGCTACAGCTGTAGCATAAGCCGTGGTGTCAGACTTCAAGTGAGAGTAACTTCAACCGGATGGACAAAACTGGGGCCTCTGTGATTCTAATCCCAAGTGTTTGATGCAAAGTATTTAGATCGGTAGACGACAGTTGAGGTCTTCTGGGTCAGAGTGGGCTCTGCAAAGAAACAATGAGAGTGATTAGCCAATCTTTAAGTAAAAAACAACTGATTAAATAAGTGTGAGTGACAAATGTATATTAATTCAGCAAATTGGATAAAGAAAAAGCTGCAATAACCAGTACTGGCCAAGAGATGGTGCAGTTTCTCAACTTTATATTGTATGGCAGGGTAAGGCATAGAATGAGGAACAGACTCACAGTGTGGGCAGGTCATTCTCCATCGTCCACCATGCCTTTGATTTCTCCCCCTGATCTCATCTAAAAAACAAGAAAACACAATGTCAAGGAACGGTGCTGGAGTAAAACACCCCAAAATCTGTCAATGGGTATCATGCCAATGTATTTGTGATCGTCTTAAACGGCTGGTTAAATGAACGACACCTGTTCATAAGTGAGTGCACGCCTTCATGAGCATGTGAAGTAGTACAATTTATGCACCAAAGCTTGTATATAAGGAAGAGCATTTCATAATAATAGGCACCAGGCAAAGAAAAAAGTGCAGAAAAAACAGTGTCTCTTTTTAACATTAATTTGCCAAAACCATGTAACAGGAATCGTTTGGCCGAACAAAATCGATTTGTTTGCTTTGCCCAACGTATGTGACTCGTACAAAAAGTAGACTAGCAGATTTGATGTGTGCAGAAGAGAACATGTGAAGGGTGAATGTGAGAAGTGCTTTTAAATGGCTTGTGAGAGCACACCTTTAGAGTGACTCATCTATGAACTCACTGGCTTGGTTAATAGGTTATAGGTTGGGAGAAATTAAAACGTGCATCCTCCTTGACTCTCCTCCCATTCTATTAGTTTGGTGCAACACGCCTTGTACCAGGCGTGTTGCACCAAACTAATAGAGTGGGAGGAGAGTCAAGGAGGAAAAAAAAAGAAAAGTAAATGGACTGCAATTATATAGCGCTTTTATCCAAAGCACTTTACAATATTGCTGGACATTAACCCAGTCATGCACACAGTCACACAGCGACGGCAGAGTCAACCATGCAAGATGTATTTCAAAAAGCAAGCTCGTCAGCAGCAGGTGTATCGCGAAGCAGGGATCGAACCAGCAACGTTGTGGTTACCAGCCAAGCCGCTCTACCGGCCCCAATTGTACCAAGTACAGAGAGCAGAGCTTACCTCGTCCAGCTCCTTCTGGGTCTCCTCCTCCATGCGCCTGATGTCGTCCATGGACAGCTCCACCCACTGGTCCAACGAGCAGAACAGCTGCCGGTGGAAGTTGTTAAACAAACGTGCCTCTTGCTGTGAAGAGGAGGAGGGGGCCGGGTGTAAAGGAGAAAGATGAGTGAGATAGAGGACCAAAGCAACACAATGGGATGGAACAAGGAGAGAAAAAAATATTTACCTTATGGATTAAAACCTCCATTTTGTTTTGAATTGCTCTCCATTTGAAATGGACCGTTACAAGCTTGTAAGCACACATGTGAGGACAGGCCAAATTGTTCTTCAGCTCTGTCTGAAAAAACAATTTTTGGTAATATAAAACAGCAATTTTATTGTCAAACATTATGTTATAGCAACTGCCAAACTTTATTATATGTCCTGATGGTGAACTCACAACAAGAGTTTCCAAAGAAATATTAGGTACAAAGAATTCTGCACATGAAGTTACCTAGCACAAATAAGAGCATCACAGAATGGGACAGAATACTGGTACCTTCCAGTTCGGTCCCAGGAGCCCTCGGCTGGTCTTCTTTGATACGAAGGTGGCAGGATCTTCATCCGGCTTGTAATCCTGCAGAAACAATATCAACAAGAAGTTTTAAAAACAACCTAAATACCTTGAAACAGAGCTAGGGTACCCACAAAGGTGTTAGAGACACCAAGCAAAGCTGAAAGCTGCATCTCACCTAAACCTACCTTTTGTCCTACTTTAGTTCGGTCACCGATGTCGATGTGAATCACCTCTGCCTTCTTCCAGTCATCAGGGTCTAGTCCGTGAACCTGCAAGGGGGTCATGCACCTCGATGGTTACAATGGATATTAAAGAAAAACTAAACCTGCAACCACTTACTGTATGTGATATGGATTAATCCTGGTCCAAATCACCACTCAAATTTATCTTGTTTTGAAAACGTAGGATGAGATGTAAATATGAACTAAAATTGCCATCTGTAAGGTCAATCCATGCTATTGCATGTGCAACCTTTTTGAAACATTAAAAATGCCCGAAAATAGACTACAGAAGCAATGGAATCATTAACACTTAGTATACTGTGCAACGTGTCGTTGGGACTACAGGCTTGTAGTCCACGTTGAGTCGTCTTACATTGTCCGTCTGTCCCATGTCGGGCTTGTGCCACGTCTCAATCTTGATGAAGAAGTGCTCACCCATGTATTCATTCTGTGGAGGAGGGGGTTGATAAAGTAAGTTAGTTCTGCACACACACACACACACACACACCACACACACACACACACACACACACACACACCACACACACACACACACACACACACACACACACACACACACACACACACACACACACACACACACACACACACACACACACACACACACACACACACGAAATCAAGCTAGACATTGCAAGACTCATTTAATCTAGTTACAGTCTCATCTTTCAGCTAAAAAGCAATCGGTGGTAAAATGTCTTGCAACACATGACCCATTTCCATACGTATGTGCTGGCTTGGCTAGACTAGTCTCTGTGCAGTGGCCCAAGGCAGCTTGAAATGCCTCTCCATTACAACAGGGCTACACTCAAGCAAACAAAAATCACTGTGGTGTGTGTTTATCTAATCCTTTAGTAACCTTTGTTAATTATATAGTTACAGGAACAAACAAATAATAATGAACCAAAAGGATGCACTACTACTGTGTTTAGTGTGGGCCTATATTCCTACAATTTGAGACAACATCTCGTTCAAACAACCAACCAGGCCCAACGTCACCGCTGCAGCGTGTCTGGCATGCTTGTCCTGACACTGAAGAGGGTCCAGACTATAATTTAGAAACAACTGGCACAAGAGACTATGTTGCTGCCAGTCTCCTGTAACCAGTTTGTGAATGTTCTACTCTGCTCTGAATTCAAGTTGCAATCTCTTCGTGCCTTTCCCTCGGAACTTCAAAGTCACAAAAAAGGGACTCTGGCGGCGAGGACACAGTGGACGTGAGGAGCTCAGTCTGGCTCATGGCTGATTGGGAAGTCTTCGTCCGAGAAAGGGTTAAGCTTCTTGAACACTCCTAGTTCGCCACAGTGTGGCACAATTCACACAAAACATCTCATGCACCACATTCATTGCTTAAAGACAATGTCACAAAGTTGGTGTGGGTCGTACCAATATATATATATATATATATATATATATATGTATATATATATTGGTACGTATGCCAATATATATATTGGTACGTATACCAATATATATATTGGTATATATATTGGTACGTCACCACACCAACTTTTGTATACTATACATATATATATATATATATATATATATATATATATATATATATATATATATATATATATATATATTGGGGCTCCTTCTGGGTCTCCTCCTTCATGTGTGTATAGGGGCTCAGTTCCATTCTAACATAATAATATGAAGCTTAACAGGAAACTCAGGGACCAGGGCTGGGCTGCAGTACTTACAGTTAGAACTGGATCAGTGTTGGGAGAGGGAGGTCACAGCAGACAGACGGGTCAGGACAGGAAAGAGAAGAAACACACTCCTTTACATTTGTAGTATTTCACCAATACTAGTATATTATTTAGAGTATAGTTCTGCCCTGGCAGAAGGAGTACAACACTCTTTAATGTCGGTCGAGTGCAGTCAGTCTTCTAACTTGATGTTTATATTCTCCAAGCTTGTTCATGTGTATGATATATGATATTAGGTTTTTTATCTTTGTAAACTGCATGACTGAAATCGCCACATGAGGGTCAAAGGTTCTGATCGGTTTCCCCAACATTAGAGGGGATGTTTTTGGTGAAAAAAGTTCATTCTTCAAACTGCAGTCACAGTAAGAAAGATAAATAGTCATTAGCCTGTTGAAGGATTTGGCTGGTTTGCTAAGACACCATGTTAATTGTTGACATTGTCGAGGTGAAAATCAGGATTTGTATTCAACAGACAATATTGGCACCTCAATACACAGGCGGCTGGCGAGCCATTAAAATCCACTCTGTGTGAATACTTTTGAAATACAGCCTCAGCATTCAGAGTTTACACACAGAATGCTTATGCCCAACCAGGCCCGTTAATATGCACGTACCTAGGTTAGACAAAAGATACAGCTATGGGAGCTGCTAAACACCATCATATTGGATATCAATTAATCACCAATGCCGGAACCCATCTAGAATTCATCACCATCATAAATCAGGGCTGATTTATGTCTGAACTTCAATAGTTATCTTTGGGTCCTCACAAACAGGCCAAATCCACTGGCCACATACAGCTGTGTGTGTGTGTGTGTGTGTGTGTGTGTGTGTGTGTGTGTGTGTGTGTGTGTGTGTGTGTGTGTGTGTGTGTGTGTGTGTGTGTGTGTGTGTGTGTGTGTGTGTGTGTGTGTGTGTGTGTGTGTGTGTGTGTGTATCTTACTTGTTCGACAATATGGATAGGCATTCCAGGCCTTCTCGTGAACCTCAAGAGAACCTTTGGGTGCCAACATACTCAGAAATTTTGGAACTTTACTGCGGATACAAATAAATTGATTTAGAATGGAGCGACACCTCTTCTTCCCCCAGCTCATGTGATCATAATAATTATGAGTCCAGGTCACACTATACACCTTTAAAAGCCGATGAGCAGACCCAATTCATTCCTTCATAGCGACCCCTTCTGGGTATGACAAAGGATCCATTCTAGTGATGAATAGAAAACAATGATCTGTCCCGGGCCCTACCTCTGCAGGTAGTAGATCTTGTGCGTGTACTGCCCCTTCTCCCCGTCCTTCTCGTAGGGCTCGTTGACCAGCACCTTCACGCCCTCGCCCCCGCCCGTCTCATTCTTACTGGCCTCCGCCACGGCGTACAGCTGACCCACCTGGTACTGCACACACACATCAGGTAGATACACATGAAATGCAACAATGACACACGCACAAGCAAAAACAGAGCTGAAAAGTTTGGGACTACAGCCACATGCAGGGGGCAGGGACACAGCACCATGTGACCACACATCCTGACCTCAGTTAACCATTTCCTCCTCCTTATCGGAGACACTCTACAATTTCGACTATGCTCCGTAATTGGACAACTGCAATTGTCCGAGTATACATGGCGGTGAGAAAATCGATTCATTTGCCGAAGCATGTCATACCCCGGTACGATAGGTGGCGCTGTACCCATTTCAACTTGGGGTAATAAAACCACCGGCTGACCTCTTTAGGTCACCAGCCACAACGAACTCAGGCGGCATTCGAGGAAGATGTTTTCAGTAGACAGCTGTCAGTTCGGGACAGGTCCATGTCATTTCTCCGACGCTCCATTGTTCCGACCTCTCGGCCGTATGCGGACTCCCACTGGAGGAGCTCTGCCGCCGGCGTGTGTGTTGTGTGTGTCCTCCGGCGGGAGAGCCCCTCCGGCGGGAGTCCATATGTGATGTTCAGGCCACGGAGCCGACAGAACGGACGGATCTACAATGCATTTCGAGAGCGCCCCATGCAAAGTCAATCAGATCCGTCGACGGACGCATGTAGTGTGAATGAAAGGTTATGCTCTATGTTAGATACGCATACGGATACGGACAGAAAATCTGTCCGTAATCTGCGTACATTTTGTCCGTATTTCATTTTGTCAATATGTCCTCAAGAGGATGTTTTGCTCAACGTCCATTTCAACGTAAAAGAAGCATGAAAGTATGAGGGCAGTGACGTTTAGACCATTGATAACGTATGTCTCTATTTACGGATGAAATGGGAGCATGACTGAGCCTTTATGCAACTCAATCTAATAATCTAGGGGTCTTAATAAGACTGAGAAACTCAATTTGGTTAGATTTTAGTCCAACTAAGGTGTTTACATGCATGTTAATAATCCAATCATAGTCGGACCAACCCAATAATTCGATTTTCTGTAAAACGCACTGACTGACTGACTGACTGAAGTTGCACTTCAAATCCTTCCCTTCAGCAAAAGAGTCCTGTCCACTATGAACTTTGGCACACACACACACACACACACACACACACACACACACACACACACACACACACACACACACACACACACACACACACACACACACACACACACACACACACACACACACACACACACACACACACACACACACACACGTTGGGGTGAGACGTGGAGCCGCTCTGTTACTAATGCCACATGCATGAGTCACATGGGCAGTGCCACAGAAGGTTGAGTCAGCGACCAAGAGTCTAGGGCTTTAAAAGAAAACACAGAATCACCAGGACACAGTTAAACACATCAACACCTCTGTATGCATCGTGTTCCCCTAATGATAAAGTTGGGCCCTGCCAGGCCTGGCTAGCGTAAGCCCTCATACAGAGAAGCATGGATGCCTACTCTAAGCCCTCATACACAGAGCAACCTCTAAGCCCTCATACAGTGTCGTCTTTAAGACCTCATACAGAGTAGTCTGAATGAAGTCTCTAAGCCCTCATACACACAGTAGTCTGAATGCAGTCTCTTAGCCCTCATACCCAGATTAGCCTGGATGCAGTCGCTAAGCCCTTATACACAGAGTAGCCTGAATGCAGTGTTTTAGCCCTCATAAACAGAGTAGCCTGGATGCAGGGTTTTGCCCTTATATAGTGTAGTAGTAGCCTGGATGAAGTCTTTCTATCTCTGGCGAAGTGACAGAACTGACCCGACTGGGGGCTTTTGGTTCTGCTGCGTGGATGCTCCCGTAGGTTGCTGTGATCGACTAGGATCTCAGGGATGTGACTTGACGTGTAGAACCATTGTGTGCATGTGTCACCTTGGCCTCGCCTGTCTGATCCATCAAAGACTACAGCGACAACAAAGACAAGTTGAACAGTTGCATGGTACCGGTCTGTCAGTCAGGTTCAGCCAGATCAGGACCAAATTGTTTTTGGCTTTTGTCTGAAGAAACCGGTATCAGACCGGTATCATGGTATCAGATCACAATACATCCTCATAATAACTAGACCTATTTCTTATTTAGAACATAAAATTCCCAAGACTGCCACAATAAAGCCTCTCCTCAAAAAGCCAACTCGATGGAACTGTCCCTGCCTACCTCCAAGCATTGCTAAAGCCACACACCCCAGCTCGATCCCTCCGCTCAACTACCTCAGCTGGACGTCTAGTACCGCCATCGCTAAGAGCTAGCAAAGGTCGTTCAGCAAAGTCACAACTTTTCTCGGTTTTGGGACCTCAGTGGTGGAACGAGCTCCCTGCCGTTCTCAGGACCGCAGAGTAGCTCACTATCTTCCGAAAAAGGCTCAAGACTCACCTGTTCAGAGTCCACCTCGACTCTGCATAGCCTCCCTCCTCCTTCTGGCCACCATTGTACACTGTATTGTATTGTGTTGTATTGTATTGTATTACTTAACTGTGTAGCAACTGCAGTAGCTGCCATCATTGCTGTAACACATGGAATTAGTTAGCCTAGCGATTGTTGTACTTGCACTTGGTTCTATGAACATCCTTTCTGTACAGACAGCGATATATTGTTGCACTTCTTATGACAAATGTACTTATTGTAAGTCACTTTGGATAAAAGCATCTGCTAAATGCCCTAAATGTAAATGTAAATAGAGTATATCTCCACAACTGTCAGGGCAAAATGAAAAAAAAATTAAAAATTGAGATTGTTGTTCAAGTGAAATAATCAATGCGGATACTACTTGGTAAGAGTGAAAAATTCCACTTATGCTGCGCAGCACAAGTGGAAAATTTCTTTCTGCCTGAAATAAACGTCATGTTTTGGATTAAATACCACTTGGCGCACATCAGTTGGTCACCCTATTACTCTATAAGGCCATAGGACAAGAGCTGAGTTGAGTGAGTACCTGGGTCAATGTGTGATGCCAATAAAGTGAAGTAGAGCAGAGATAGAGTTTTTAGTAGAGGTAGGTTTAGGCAGATCTCTAAATAATCAATAAATCCAAGGCAAATTTGACAATATCAACTTGATGAAATACAAACTGGTAGATATCTTCAGAACCCAATTTACGAATTTGACATCTGACCCCTCAATTTAAAAGGTCAGGTTGAATAGAATTAAATCACACCAAGCCAAACACAGTAATAGTAGCACCATAAGGCTATCAGAAAGTGATGAAGAATGTGTGTTGTTGTTGAAGGCAATTTACCTATTTCTTCTAAAACCCTCACTTAGCACACACAATGTTTAGTTGCAAATATTGGCCAGACAATGGATTATCCGTTTATGGGTGTTTTATGTGATTAAACACAATCATGAGGATAAAAATAAAATAGGTAAGACATAATTTTTGGTTGTAAAAAGAAAAAGTAAAGTTTGTTTTTGACCTTTTCGTTCTTTTTTTTTTTGCCTCTAGTTCGGTGAAGTGGACTGTTGGAATCAGTGTCTCAGCTCTCATTTGATATAGAGTTTGTGTAGATCAAATCACAAGAAAAATATTACTTTTGCTGTGAATGTGAGCAGTTCTCTACAACTCTTTTTGTAACCTGCTTCTTATTTTGTTTGGGGGTTGGAATTTTCTTTTGTTTGGTCAACAATGGCTATGATATACTAAAAGTTCAATATAATCTTTCTAGGGGTGTCTCAAATGGCTTTATTTTGTTTAAATACAGCTTAAATAAATGCCTTGAAACGTCTTTGCACATTGTGGTGGTGGGGGAGCTTTACCCGGTTACGGGATTTTGGGATGAATAGGTCAATAGGAGGGGAAGGGAGGGCTTTAGATTAAAACAAGAATGATGTATAGCAAGACTACTCCCTCAGGCTTAAAAAGCATGGCTCTTTATCAATATTTCACTTCATAGACTCACGACTCGATGGTAAATGTAGGCTAACTAGGGGTGAAAAATGTATGAATATTTAACTATAACTGTTGATATAACCTTTTCAAATCGCAAAGCGGTCTGGAGTAGATTTGAGATCCTATGTTTCCTCAACATAGAGACCCATATGTACTAAATCAACAATCGATTTTGGATCCAATGCTGACCCCAAGAAACGAAAGCCCTAAGGCAAGCACACTAGCAGACTTAATAGTTTTCCCTAGGCTAGTGGTTCCGAAACTTTGTACAGTCATGTACCCTCTGGGACAATTTACATCCTACAGTGTAGCCCGAGCATCACGGAACGCTCACTAAAATGCTTTTGTTATTAATTCTGCTGAATAAACAAGATTTGAACAGGCCTTTACATATACACACAACATACAAAAAGGAGACCAAGTGTAAACTGTGTAGATCTTTCATTCATTTAGTTTCCTGTTATGGATAAAAGGAAGGGGAGTATTGCAACACTGGGCTTCATACACTTATTTTTGGTACGGAGACTATTTTTGGTACCGAGATCCATCCACCTATCCCACTGTGACAACCGCTGCCCTAAGTGATCGAGAAAGGGATTATAATACCCTAAGTCATTCTCAAAGCACACACAGAAAACCCATTTGATTACTGTGGTATTTGCTTAAGGCAACGTGACTTTCTCAGTGTCACCAAGAAGCCAAGGAACAAGCTGGATGGGCAGCAGGATGGCCTTGCCCTCGTGGCCGTCACTGAAACACCCATCCTGTCATGCACGTGTAGGGGAGTCCTCATTGCTTACCCATGGGCAATGATTCCCATTTTCAGTTGCAGTTTAATTCATTACTTTCCCTCCCTAAGTCATCCTGTGTCATGATAACCCGTTTTACCTGAAATGACTCCCATCACACAAAAGACATTGGAATTTAAGTACACAGAGGTGCAGGCACACCAGTAGTTCTGGTTTGGCTGAGGTATAGCCGAGTTCATTGAACATTCATCGTTCTCGCCAAAGCGGCCTTCATGGGACAAATAGACAGGTCATTGTGAAGAACAATGTTCTAATATAATAGTGGTTGCTTGGGCGAATTGTAATTGTTTTGTATTCACACAGCTTTCCTCTTGTCAGTTGAAGCTCAGAATGAAAAAAATACAAAGGAAAACCTTTCTGACAAGTACCTCATTATTCAGGTTTAAAGCCCAAATAATGAAATGGTTCATTTGGAAGCAATGGGAGCGATAAGGTGAGAAGAGGAAGGGAACTAGAGAAAGATAGATGACATAGAAATGTGGGAGAGTTGGTAGGTAGAGTCCTTACCTCTTCCACGGATATGGGCAGGACCACACGGCTGGATAAAATAGAGAAGAGAAGGAGATTCATTAGAATTTTCCCCATCAACACTGAAAGAGGAAACGCAGTGGTGATTTAAACCTATTGGCCAAGATAGTGAAATGCTGGCTTGGCGCTAAGTCAGTGTGACCTTTGGTTGAAGTGGATTGCATCTTGGAAGAGTTTATGAGGTTGCAACTTCAGACTGTAGTATCCATGTGACCCTGTCTCCTCACAGTTTGTTTGATTTAATGTGTTATACCGTATTAGTCAGTATGTTACTCCCTTTTTGATCAGTTATTCTACATTTTAGGGACATTTTGGGCCAGAGATGTTGTTTAAGTCCAAGATCACTTTTAGATAGGTGTATTAATGGGGCTTTTATTCATCAAGAAGGTTGTATCTCACACTATGAACACATGTAAATATCCATCCTGTGTCTAGGTGTATCCTACATCATGTCTGTCTTGTGTGCTAGGATACAGTAGCCATTTAATGGCCACCTGTTGCTGGTCCACTGAGACCTGAATATTTCATTAGAAACAGATCCGTGTGGCAGTAGGGTTGGCCTAAAGCCTCACAGTGGCTTTAAGAAACACGAAAAGACTGTGTTGACATCAAGCAGCACTCATTCATCTCCACTGGTCGTCTACATCCACCTAGTGTGAACGAGGATAAAGTATCACTTATCATACTTGCTTGAAACAATTGTGGAAAGATTTTTCACAACGATCTCAATAGGTTGAGATCGTTATTAGTGCCTGCTGGAGACTGCCTTGATGGTTCGTAAGGGTATATACACCAACATCACCCTCGAAAATGCCTCAAAATAAGAAACGGAAGAATAACACCTGTCTGCTTTCAGGTGACCCTGAACTGGGCCTACATGGTCCTATATAAATATAGAGTGCATATACATACAGGCCTACAGTGTGTGTGTGTGTGTGTGTGTGTGTGTGTGTGTGTGTGTGTGTGTGTGTGTGTGTGTGTGTGTGTGTGTGTGTGTGTGTGTGTGTGTGTGTGTGTGTGTGTGTGTGTGTGTGTGTGTGTGTGTGTGTGTGTGTTTGTGTGTATCTATATAATTTAACATTGATCGGATCTCACTGTTCGTGGGGAATCCGGATCGACAGAAAACATCCAGGGCAAATCGCGCTTCATTCTCATTCCAGTGTCTAGTAACTACATTCGTATTGCTCGATTAGGGTCTACTTACAATTCTTTAATGATCATTGTGGTTGTACTATCCGTCCAAAAGCAGCATGCACACTTATTTAGTCCAAAGCCTTCCTTGTCGGTCGACACAGCCGGTCCTAAAGTTTGGAGTTGTATTGGGTTTCTTCCTGAAAGATGCCCTTTGTAGAAATGGGCGGAGCGTGGAAGTTCGGACCGCCCCTCGCAGCTCCAGGTGACATTGTCTCTGCAGGTGACAAGAGCTCCAGGTGATACTATGCGTCTGTTACTAGAGTTCCAGGTGATACTATGTGTCTGTTACTATTGCACCAGGTGAAACTATGTCTCTTACTGGAGCTCCAGGTGATACTATCTTTTGTCTCTTACTAGAGCTCAGGTGAATACTATGGGTCTGCTGCAGGTGACCAGAGGCCAACACTGTCATCACAGCAGTCTAGTTGGACCACTTACTTTGTCAACACGGCTTCTTTCCAGGCTTGTTTGACCAGTTATACTTCGGATGAAGTCTTTGGAATAAAAGACAAAGGAGTTTCTGTCCTGAATTCCCCAAAGTGGTGTAATTAAATTCATTCATTAAAGTTGTCCAACCTACAAGTTTTAAACATTTAAATAAAAAGCCACATCAGCTATATTCGATAATGTTATGTTCTAACAATGTTTTAATTTCACGTATTTTGCCTTATCAAAATATATAGTATAGATATAAATAGGTTAAAGTCTTATTGTAGAATGGTCATAAAAACACAAAACACCATCTTTAAAAATGATTATATTTATTTTGTATTCATTAGTTCCTTTTTTCTCTCAGTGGAAACAATTAAAAACATAAATCAATATTTCAATGACTGTGGCTAATGTAGAATAACACTATTAACACCAAGATGCAATCCACTTCAACCAAAGGTCACACTTACTTAGCGCCAAGCCAGCATTTCACTATGCTTGGCCAATAGGTTTAAATCACCACTGCGTTTCCTCTTTCAGTGTTGATGGGGAAAATTCTAATGAATCTCCTTCTCTTCTCTATTTTATCCAGCCGTGTGGTCCTGCCCATATCCGTGGAAGAGGTAAGGACTCTACCTACCAACTCTCCCACATTTCTATGTCATCTATCTTTCTCTAGTTCCCTTCCTCTTCTCACCTTATCGCTCCCATTGCTTCCAAATGAACCATTTCATTATTTGGGCTTTAAACCTGAATAATGAGGTACTTGTCAGAAAGGTTTTCCTTTGTATTTTTTTCATTCTGAGCTTCAACTGACAAGAGGAAAGCTGTGTGAATACAAAACAATTACAATTCGCCCAAGCAACCACTATTATATTAGAACATTGTTCTTCACAATGACCTGTCTATTTGTCCCATGAAGGCCGCTTTGGCGAGAACGATGAATGTTCAATGAACTCGGCTATACCTCAGCCAAACCAGAACTACTGGTGTGCCTGCACCTCTGTGTACTTAAATTCCAATGTCTTTTGTGTGATGGGAGTCATTTCAGGTAAAACGGGTTATCATGACACAGGATGACTTAGGGAGGGAAAGTAATGAATTAAACTGCAACTGAAAATGGGAATCATTGCCCATGGGTAAGCAATGAGGACTCCCCTACACGTGCATGACAGGATGGGTGTTTCAGTGACGGCCACGAGGGCAAGGCCATCCTGCTGCCCATCCAGCTTGTTCCTTGGCTTCTTGGTGACACTGAGAAAGTCACGTTGCCTTAAGCAAATATCACAGTAAGCAAATGGGTTTTTTGTGTGTGCTTTGAGAATGACTTAGGGTATCCCTTTCTCGATCACTTAGGGCAGCGGTTGTCACAGTGGGATAGGTGGATGGATCTCAGTACCAAAAATAGTCTCAGTACCAAAAATAAATGTATGAAGCCCAGTGTTGCAATACTCCCCTTCCTTTTATCCATGACAGGAAACTAAATGAATGAAAGATCTACACAGTTTACACTTGGTCTCCTTTTTGTATGTTGTGTGTATATGTAAAGGCCTGTTCAAATCTTGTTTATTCAGCAGAATTAATAACAAAAGCATTTTAGTGAGCTGTCAGTGATGCTCGGGCTACACTATAGGATGTAAATTGTCCCAGAGGATACATGACTGTACAAAGTTTCGGAACCACTAGCCTAGGGAAAACTATTAAGTCTGCTAGTGTGCTTGCCTTAGGGCTTTCGTTTCTTGGGGTCAGTATTGGATCCAAAATCGATTGTTGATTTAGTACATATGGATCTCTATGTTGAGGAAACATAGGATCTCAAATCTACTCCAGACCGCTTTGCGATTTGAAAAGGTTATATCAACAGTTATAGTTAAATATTCATACATTTTTCACCCCTAGTTAGCCTACATTTACCATCGAGTCGTGAGTCTATGAAGTGAAATATTGATAAAGAGCCATGCTTTTTAAGCCTGAGGGAGTATCAGTCTTGCTATACATCATTCTTGTTTTAATCTAAAGCCCTCCCTTCCCCTCCTATTGACCTATTCATCCCAAAATCCCGTAACCGGGTAAAGCTCCCCCACCACCACAATGTGCAAAGACGTTTCAAGGCATTTATTTAAGCTGTATTTAAACAAAATAAAGCCATTTGAGACACCCCTAGAAAGATTATATTGAACTTCTAGTATATCATAGCCATTGTTGACCAAACAAAAGAAAATTCCAACCCCCAAACAAAATAAGAGTTACAAAAAGAGTTGTAGAGAACTGCTCACATTCACAGCAAAAGTAATATTTTTCTTGTGATTTGATCTACACACTCTAAATCAAATGAGAGCTGAGACACTGATTCCAACAGTCCACTTCACCGAACTAGATGCAAAAAAAAAAAGAACGAAAAAGTCAAAAACAAACTTTACTTTTTCTTTTTACAACCAAAAACGATGTCTTACCTATTTTATTTTTATCCTCATGATTGTGTTTAATCACATAAAACACCCATAAACAGATAATCCAGTGTCTGGCCAATATTTGCAACTAAACATTGTGTGTGCTAAGAGAGGGTTTCAGAAGAAATAGGTAAATTGCCTTCAACAACAACACACATTCTTCATCACTTTCTGATAGCCTTATGGTGCTACTATTACTGTGTTTGGCTTGGTGTGATTTAATTATATTCAACCTGACCTTTTAAATTGAGGGGTCAGATGTCAAATTCGTAAATTGGGTTCTGAAGATATCTACCAGTTTGTATTTCATCAAGTTGATATTGTCAAATTTGCCTTGGATTTATTGATTATTTAGAGATCTGCCTAAACCTACCTCTACTAAAAACTCTATCTCTGCTCTACTTCACTTTATTGGCATCCCACATTGACCCAGGTACTCACTCAACTCAGCTCTTGTCCTATGGCCTTATAGAGTAATAGGGTGACCAACTGATGTGCGCCAAGTGGTATTTAATCCAAAACATGACGTTTATTTCAGGCAGAAAGAAATTTTCCACTTGTGCTGCGCAGCATAAGTGGAATTTTTCACTCTTACCAAGTATATATCCGCATTGATTATTTCACTCACTCACACAATTCACATTCACACAATCTCACAGTTGAATTTTTTTCAATATTTCATGTTATTGCCCTGACAGTTGTGGAGATATACTCTATTTACATTTACATTTAGGGCATTTAGCAGACGCTTTTATCCAAAGTGACTTACAATAAGTACATTTGTCATAAGATGTCTTGGTAAAGATGCCGTACATCTTCATTCTAGCGTATCGATGTTACATTGTTTAAGACATTTCATGTGGAATTTAAATATTAAAATCTTGTTAAAATAGAAAAATCAAACATAATGCTACAACAGAAATCGCAATATTTTTGTTATAACAGAATAAATGTTTCATGCATTCTAGTTTTTAATTGATTTTGTTACCCAATTCTGGTCTGTGTCATGCTCCTCTTCCCCACAGTAGTGACACCGGTCTTTGAGGTCATCTATTAAGAAAAAAAAGGGGGGGAAACTTTTTATCAATCAATTTTCAATTTATCAATTCAGTGATGGTTTTTAACTTGGCTATCTATCTATCTATCTATCTATCTATCTATCTATCTATCTATCTATCTATCTATCTATCTATCTATCTATCTATCTATCTATCTATCTATCTATCTATCTATCTATCTATCTATCTATCTATCTAGTCATAACATTTAGGTAACTTTTGACAAATTCATATAACTTCAAAGGAGGCCTTTAAAGTATATCAGGACAATTCTTTGGGTTGCTTAAACATCCCGCAATAGCATATTACTTACCAGTCTTTAGGAGAAGAGCTCTCCTCCTAAATGGAAACAATAAACAGTTGGATTTGCAAGATATGATATGACATCAATAGACTATTGATACCAAGACATTTTTCTTGCAATAATCATGCTACTATCACATCTCTCTAACACATTATAGAACCAACAAGATGTACTGAATATACTAAGTAGCTACATTTACTCATGTTATGGTTGTAAAGGTACTTGTACATTACATCCCACTCCATTTATTGGACAACTTGGCTACGTTTCAGACAAATATTTTACATACAACATAATCATGATCCAATAAATTACATTGCATTAATAAACGATTAAAGCGTTCCAAAACTCTTTAGCTATTTAATATAAGTCTGTCTGAATGTCTGCAAAAGGAGTCATTTTACTTAAATGCTTTAAGAACTTGGTTATATTGAAGTGGATATTTTT
Organism: Melanogrammus aeglefinus; assembly: GCA_900291075.1. NCBI lineage: Eukaryota > Metazoa > Chordata > Actinopteri > Gadiformes > Gadidae > Melanogrammus > Melanogrammus aeglefinus. Next base: position 8,120 of record OLKM01003455.1, on the reverse strand, counting down.
ACAGTGTGTGTTGATACTGTAGGAGACATTGTTTTAAAAACGTGTTAAAATTGAGTCACATCCAGCAGCCAGCAGAGTGGCTAATTGTTAGGGAAGTCATATACGTTTACTTAACGGTCTGACAATTTACCACTCACTGTTTATTATAACATAATACACTCTCTCAAATGCAATATTGTTGCATTACAATGTAGGGCAGCGTCAATGACAGTCAATGACTTCTTTGTCGGGTGTATGTAAAGGTGTTGACGGGTGTTGGTGCTATTCATCAACAGTAAATAATGAGGAGGTCCTTTATGTTGTGAATGTTTTGTTGTTGCTTGTGTTATCTTACCTTCAACGACGTACAAAGATGCTTTTCTCCGAAGAATAAATTTGTCTCTCTTAGATAAATTCTCTGGGTATTCATTTTTTACTTTGTAATTGACAATCTCTGTGTAGTCTTTCGGATCCATTATCTAGCACTCTTGACAGCCTGAAAAAACTGTGCGGACTTTACTGACTCCGTCTCCTGACACCGTCTTCACCTCACCAAATTTGCATAAGTAATTGGTAGAATCACCAGCCTTACACTCTATCACTCTATTTTGGGGGGGATACAAATTCTGCCAGACAGGTAAACGGTCTGAAATAATCTGTTTCCCCCCCATAACTTTGTGTATAAGAGAAGAAACTTGCTCATAATCACAGAGGTTATAGAGCATTATCTAAAGAACACACAAAATAAATCATTTGATGGTCAGACTTCATCTCTCTATTTTGAGGGGGGGGATACAAATTCTGTCAGACAGGTAAACGGTCTGAAATAATCTGTTTCCCCCCCCCATAACTTTGTGTATAAGAGAAGAAACTTGCTCATAATCACAGAGGTTGTAGAGCATTATCTAAAGAACACACAAAATAAATCATATGATGGTCAGACTTCATCTGTCTATTTTGAGGGGGGATACAAATTCTGTCAGACAGGTAAACGGTCTAAAATAATCTGTTTCTCCCCCCCCCCCCCCCCCCATAACTTTGTGTATAAGAGAAGAAACTTGCTCATAATCACAGAGGTTATAGAGCATTATCTAAAGAACACACAAAATAAATCATATGATGGTCAGACTTCATCTGTCTATTTTGAGGGGGGGATACAAATTCTGTCAGACAGGTAAACGTTCTGAAATACTCTGTTTCCCCCCCATAACTTTGTGTATAAGAGAAGAAACTTGCTCATAATCACAGAGGTTATAGAGCATTATCTAAAGAACACACAAAATAAATCATTTGGTCATGGTCAGACTTCATCTGCTATAGTACATTTCGAGTGAAGTAGCTTAAATAGACGTAACTGAAGACAGAAAACAATCACAGTGGTCTTGATTTTGGATATTGACGTTTATTTAGTTCGACAAATTCCATACCAGGACTTGAATTACAGCGTGTTATATGTCAAATCACATGAGGAAATGGTTACCTTCGTTTTGCCGTTCAGTACTAGTACGACGTTACGACGTACAAAATAATAGAATTGTTTATTTTGATGGGTGGGCCATGTTACAAAACCTCGTAGATAATTACAACATCAGAACATTGAATTAAACAAAGCAATGGGCTCTTTGCACAGCTCCACTACTTCCTGAACTTAATGCTGCTCCTTTATTTCCTGTCTTACATTATTGGATAAACTGATTAATCCAGGTGTGTCTGACCATTGTGACTACTCAGACACACCTGGATTAATCAGTTTGTCCAGTAATGTAAGACAGGAAATAAAGGAGCAGCACTAAGTCCAGGAAGTAGTGGAGTTGTGCATAGAGCCCATTGCTGTTACCGTGCGTTCACACCAAACGCGACGGGGCGACAAGATCCCATACAAAGTGAACGTAGAGATGCGTATCGGGCGAAATTTTCGCGAGAGAAAACTGGCGACAAATGTTGATTTGTCGCGCCACACTTTCGCCGTCTTCTGGCGAGCGCGTTCACGTGGATTTGTGGCGCGACAGATTCGCTCGAGTTCAAATTTTTCAACTTTGACGCGAATTTCGCGTGATGACGCGTGATTACAGCCAATCAGCGTTCACTTCATTGAGTGACGTAGGCGTTCACCTTCCCGCTCAAGCTAAAGACATGCAATGCTTGTCTTTAAGAACTTGTCTTTAAATGCTTTTGTCTTTAAATGCTTGTCTTTAAAAAGGTAAAGACATGCAATGTCGGACATGGTTGTGAAATGGAGGACCTGGAGTCAAGTTGTGGCGCTCGCTCTCTCTCTATGTCGTCCTCAGACGAGTCGTCCAACATTGTCTCCAGCTGGTTTCTCCATTGTTAGACTTTACAATGCTAATTAAGGACTGTGGGGCGCAACTCCTCACTATCCTACTCCGGCCGTTTCAGTCATTATAGCCTCCGCCCTTTGTTCGTTTCCCTTGTGAGGATCGGAAGAGACGCGAGCAACATCTTTGGTTTATTGTTTGAAGTAGCCTTCTCCTAGATGGGTTGCCTTTCAAGGCTGGGTCCCATCTACCCACTATTTACCCATAGCTGGGGACGGTATCTCGCAGACGCAGAGCACTCATAGCATACAGCACCTGGTTTTCCTAGGCGGTCTCCCATCCAAGTACTAACCAGGCCCGACCCTGCTTAGCTTCCGAGATCAAGACGGAGATCGGGCGTGAGGGGTGCTATACCGGTAGCGCGACAAATTCGACAAAACTTGCAACAGCGACAGATTATGATGTGTGGCGCGACAAAACTTCGGCGACAACGCGAACGGGCGACAAATTTCGCGTTTGGTGTGAACGCACGGTTAGTTTTGATTTACTTGGGCGAAAGCAAGCTGTTGCTCCGCCTTCAGGCTTCCGCCTGAATGAATGCGCGCTCCCGCGCCAGGGGAAACAATTTCTGTCGGGGATACCTACACTGGCACAACCCCGGCATGAAAAGTTTGGCTGACAATGTTTTAAATGTTTTGATCGTGTTTTAATGTTTCACGTTTGTTTGTGTCGACCTTAACTGTGCACGGTGCTCTTGACTGAAGCGATATGGATCTTTTTCGCGTCGCATCGATATTTTTGCTATCCCTCCTGTTATACCTGGATATTATCTCTGCCTTCCCGGTGTTACACCGCATTCTGCGACCCACCAGGGGACGCTGTTGTACATTTTCTGCAATATGCACGTGTGCATTATAACAAAAACATAAATAAAACATAAGATCTCCCCCCATTGATGGGTCTTTCTTTTCTTGATACTAATATTAATTCTAAACAGAATTTTACACAGTAGCATATAATAGGAAATGCTCAAAGGTAAATCAGCGTAATTTAACATTGACAGCCTTTTATTGGTAAAGAAGCAACGGTGAAGGACCGTACTAAACGGCCTATCCATTGTATGGGTCTGTAAAGTGCTAATCAAATCAATCAAATGTAGGCCTACTTATAAAGCACCTTTAATAAAAAGGTAATTGGTTGGGGGGAGATCTTATGTTTTATGTATGTTTTTCTCATGCCTGTCTACATTCAATTTTCGTGGCATTATTGCAGAATATGCACAATGCCCCTGGGGTCTCACTTTTCGTTGGTTGTCAGAATTCGGTGTAACCGGCGATGAGGCAATACGGTAGAAGTGAAGTATGTGATGCAATTAACTTGTGAGTAGACGGCTGGCGTGCCTAGACATGCGGTACGATTCGGATCTCACTCCGAAGATGTCTGAAACATCTAGAGAAGAGACAGGGATAAAGGAGAAGAGAAAAGGGGTAGCGGGAGGCGTCCGGGTGCGACTTAGAAGAATGAGGTTTTCAACCGGCGTTCGTGCCTCAATGATTCTGGGGAACGTCAATCATATAAGAAACATATCTGGATGCTCCAGGGAAAATGCCGTTCTTAAGAATTAGAAAGAACTGCTGCGTGATGGCGTTCCATGAGTACTTGGCTCACTTGAAGGTTATTATTGTGCAAAAGTCACCTGTTACTACAGATATTTTGTGTGCGTACACCAAAGTCAAATGTGTAGAGTCCATGTAATTGAAATTGTGCTACAATCATTGCAGGAGTTGGTGCAAACACATTCGAATCTTGTTTTCAGAATCTGAGGAACATGCCCAATAGTGTGCATTGCATATTGTAAACCTAAATATGAATATTGTCATAGAAGTTGCACATCTGTGAACAATTTCTCACAATATAATTATAAAGAAGTTATGTGATTTCAGCATTTTGATGAGCGAGCACAAGTCCATGCGTTACAACTGGTCGAATCTACTTCTGCAAGTCTCAGCTGTGGGTTTTTTTTGCAAGGTAGTTTGCACGTCTATGGGTACATGTGTAGCAACATGATTTGTAGTGAGCAGAGCGTGGTTGGCTGGACAATTCGCAGCAGTAACCAATGAAAGTCGCGGCGGGGGTGCCATTTTCTAACTACACTTGGACCATCAAGACAGACATGTTATAATACATTGAAGTAGGTAATTGCATTTAATGCTCATATTTTGGGGTAATTCAGTGAATAAGTAATTTTAATTTGACTTATGTAAGTCAAATATGGTAGATGCCTCTTTTTCTACTTTCAATTCCAGAAAGTAAAGAGTTTGGCTTGGATGGTCCAGTGTAGTTTGAAAATGCACTGCCGGTGATTTCATTGGTTTAGTGCCTGCATTTGTGTGTCGCCCATGACGATTGCCTTTTATACGGATTCAAAATCATTTTGCTACACTTGTGCAATTTTGCCAAGTATTGCAAGAAAACAGCTTGAGAGACTCGTAGAAGCAGATTTCGAGCGTTGTATAAATTTGCATTTAGGGCATTTTAGAGACACTTTTATCCACAGCGCTTCAATGTACATTTGTATAAGAAGTGCACATATATACGCTGTCGTACAGAAACGATGTTCATGAGAACAAGTGCCAGTAAACATCATAGACTTAACAATTCCTGTGTTATAAGAATGATAGCAGCTACATGGAGTTGCTAACACAGTTAAGTATATTCATGATGACATACAATAACAATAAATAAATCAATATAATCAATAAATAGCAATACATATACAATCAATTACAAGTGGTTCAATGGTGACCAGAGGGGAGGGGGATGTGCAGAATCGAGGTGGACTTTGAACGGGTGAGTCTTGATGTTTTTCGGAAGGATAGTGAGTGACTCTACTGTCGACTGAGAGGCAGGGAGCTCGTTCCACTGAGGTCCAGCACCGAGAGAAGTTGGGACTTTACTGAACGCTCTTTGCTAGCTCTTAGTTAATGGGGTACCAAGGTCCAGCTGGGTGTGAGCGGAGGATGGGAGCTGGGTGCTGTGCCTTTAGCAATGCTTGGAGTAGGCAGGGCCGTTCCATCGACTGTCTTGTATGCCAGTACCAATTGTCTTAAATTTGATCTGAGCTACTAAGGGAGCCAGTGGAGGTTCCGGAAGAAGGGTAGTCACATGGGAGAAATTCGGTAGGTTGAACACGAGGTGCGCTGGCGCATCTGGATGCGTGCAAAGGGTTTAATCGCAGAGGAGGAATTCCAACAGGAGTGAGGTTGCATATAGGTCCGAGGGGCAGGAGATGACCAAGTGAATTGGACTAGAGCTAAGCTGATTCCTTGTAGAGAGGGCCGGATTCTGCGATGTTGGTAAGTGCAAATCTGCAGGATGGGGCACGCAGTGGATGTTTGCCGGTGCGATAATATGAATTGTCCATACAACACCGAGGTTCTGGCAGTTGAGAAGTAGATTACAGTGATGTCAACGGACTTCAATAGTGTGGCCAGTAATCCATGTGTGGACCAATTTTCCCCCCCCCCCCCCGCCAGGGAGTTGGAGGAGCTCGGTTTTGTTTGAGGTTAAGCCTCAGGTGATGGGCAGTCGGTCAGGTGCTGAGTCCGCCAGACATTCAATATGCGTGTTGCAATAGGGTTTATCGAGATGAGGGGAAAGAGAGATAGCTGAGTGTTCGTCAGTATGCAGTGATAGGAAAAGCCGTGTGATGCAATTAACGAGAGCCAGAGATCTGGTATAGAGGAGAACAGAAAGAGGCTCGTGGACGGAGCATTGAGGGCTCAGTTATTCAGCGTGCAAGGTATTGGACAAGGAGATTTCATTGTACTTGATAGTGTGGTTTCATAGGTAGGATGTTGGAACAGGAAAGAGCAGATTCAGCGATGCAGTTATCAGCAAGAGTGGCAAGGAGGATTGGTGGGTTACGTGATCAAATGCTGCGGACAGGACGAGGAGAATGAGAACCGATGAGAGGGATGAGGCTCTGGCAAGCACGGAGGGACTCAGTATTGCAGGAGAGCGTCTCAGTGGAGTGTTCCTTTCTGAACGGATTGGTGAGGGTAGCAGGTTGTTAGGATGAGCTATTGGAGGACAGTTGGTTAGCATGGCAGTTCCAGTGTTTTAGAGAGGAATGAAAGAAAGAGACACCGGTCTGTAGTTCTGGAAGTCGTGGTATTTAAGGAGTTTGTTTTTTGAGGAGTGGCTTTATTCTGAGCAGGCTTGAAAATGCTTGGAACAATGTCTGAAGTGAGGGAGAGTTTGATAAGTGAGGTTGAGAATGGCAGATGTAACTTAAGATTTTGGAAATGGAGAGAGGAGGGGATAGCTTAGGGGGCAGGTGGTGGCATGGTTAGATGTTTATTATTCTGTGACATTGTCAGAGGTTGAGAGGCTTAGATTTGGGTGTAGACAGAAGGAGGAGGGGGATTGGAGGAGGGAGATGGTAGGCAGGGTGAAGAGGGGCTGATGTCTTACTTTTCTCTGTGTAAGTAGGTAGAAAGATCGTAGTGAGGCAGGAAGGGAGGTGGGCGAGGGAGGGTTGAGGGGGTCGAAACAGGGAAACTGTTTCCTGGGGTTGAGGCGGAGGGTTGATTCTGGTTCCGGTAGAAGGGCAGATTTGGTTGTTGAACACTAGAGGTGAAACATAAAGAAAGGAAAAGATAGTGGGATAGATCATTAGGAAGTCTGATCTCTTCATTTCCTCTTCAGCTGCCGCAACTTTGTTCTCTACATGCTGCAGAAGAGGATCGGGACAGCCAAGAGGAGGAGGTCGAGGATCGGTGGTCTGGATGGAAGGGACAGAGGGATCCAGGAGGAAGGAGAGGAGGATAGCAAGAGTGTTTGAAGATTTCATCTGTAGATAGTTGAGAGAATTGTGCGATAGAGGTAGTGAGACGAACAGTAGAGAGGCGAGGTAGAGGGAGAAGGGATTTGAGGTTTACGGCGAGTGGTGAAATGCGGGGTATAGAGAGGAAGGGGGAGAGGATTTCAAGGGAGAAGAAAAATCCGACAAAGTGATGGTCGAGACACGGGAGCGGGTAACGGAGGAGCGAGAGAGGTGCGCAGGAACTAAGTGATATTGAGGTTCCAAGACTGGTTCCTGGGCACTGTGTGTGGGAGAAGGGGTTAGTGTTTTAAAGTGAAGTATATACCGATGGCTCATTGAAATGCCTCATTGAAAATAGCGAGCTATTATAAGTGTCATTTGTGATATTTCACAGATTGCATCTCTGATGCCATATTTTGCGTTTGTGTGATATTTGTTTTTGCAACCAATGTGCTTGCAATATGATTGTACCAAGATGTCAAGTGTGGACTCTTTTAAGTTGTGATGCACAGGATAGGATGTGTCAGTGTAACAAGAATTGTGGACTCGTAGACTATTTAGTGATTACATAGGTAGAAAAAATATTCACAACATCATAATGTACTGTTACTTTTGTGATTTAGAGTACACATGCAAAATAAATATTTTGGAGTCAAATTACTGTTAAACATTTGTGATTTATTAGTGTACGCATCAAATCTGCCAGTTACAAGTGTAAGGCTTTGTACAATAATACTTCTATACTAACCGGACACGACAAGGATCGGGACTCATGATCACTTGGTGTTGGTGCACCCATAGGTCGGAAAGTGAGGTGACTGTACAGTACAGGTACTGACTTTCGTAACAGTGAGAGAACGCATTGTACCCAGAAGTGGAACTTTTGTCAGTGTCATTGGCTCTTGAAACTGCCCATGGAGGTTCCAGCTATTCATTTCAGTTGTATATATAGTCCTACACCAGAGCTAACACAACCGCTTGGGTAAACTGTGTATGAGTAGTTCAAAAGCTGGCATTCTATTCCCTGGAGGCTCCGG
>OLKM01003454.1:0-36192 GCA_900291075.1 Melanogrammus aeglefinus | reverse complement strand
CTGAGGGGATAGCATTGGGAGAGGACCTAAAGGATAGTGTAATCCGTCTTGATACAGGATATGCGGATGCGGGCCAATTCAAATTTGCACCTAAGGAATAATGATCTTCTGGGAACACCGTCTCTCACAACCCGAGGACTTTGCATCCCCAACAAAGGGGCTCATGAAGAAAATTGGGGGGCGCAGACATGGGTGAGCTTAATCAGAACATGTGGTTGGAAATGCAACCTTGCAACATGAAACTATAGAGCCCGGTCCCACCAATGCATTATCTGTGCGCCGTCAGGGCGGCCCCACCTTAACCACAGCCCCCGCTAGAATCACCCCTCTCAATTCACCACAAGGTTTTGCTTGTCTATTGGAGCTGTTCGTAGACGGCCACATCCCAGGTTGCTCGACTATAATAAAATCCAGATTGCATAACATGTATCCTCAGACCCCGATTAGGCCCACTACCCCCGATTTGAAGACTTAATTTACACTCCGGGGACTATCGTTCACTGTACTCACCCTGAAGGGAAGGTAGGGTAATTTCCTCCTGAAGCATGTAACACCACTAGAGAAATAGGATTGTTGTCCAATATGACCCATGCCCGTATTGATATATGGTGGTTCTGTGGAGGACAGATCCTCAGGGGAGTTCTCCCTTTTGAATTCTCAGGAACATGCGCAATCATACAATTGATAATGCCCATCTACATTTTTCCCGATAGCAAGACTGTGATGGATCTCAAATTATCCAAGAGTGGTGGTTTCCCGGATTTGGCCCTTCGGAAACGGGAGTATGCACCAATCCCGGGTAGTTTTGATAAAAACATATACATAGACGCAATAGGAGTACCCTGAGGGGTCCCCAACAAACACAAAGCCCGTAATCAGATAGCAGCAGGATTTGAAACGGTTCTATTTTGGTGGTCTACTATTAATAAAAATGTTGACTGGATAAATTACATATACTATAATCAACAGCGGTTTGTTAATTTTACAAAAGAGGCAGTCAAAGGACTGTCCGAACAATTGGATGCCACCTCCCGGATGACCTATCAGAATAGGCTAGCCTTAGATGTGTTATTAGCAGAACGAGGAGGGGTGTGCGGGATGATAGGGTCAACATGTTGTACTTTTATCCCCAATAACACAGCTCCAGATGGGTCAGTGGCCAGGGCGCTGGCCGGACTACAATCCCTCAGGTCAGAGTTGGCAGAGAACTCTGGGTGTTAGTGACCCAATAGCTGGATGGATGGAGAACCTGTTTGGTAGGTGGAAAGGCATGATCCAGTCAGTGCTCACCGCGGGAATAGTGGCAGTAGCCGTGTTAATTGTTATCGGCTGCTGTTGTATTCCCTGCGCACGAGGGATACTGCATCGGCTGATCACCACAGCAGTGGGCGCTGCAGAAGTGCCAGGTGCTATTCATGCTTACGTAGGAAACAGATATGATCCGGTGAACTGTAACGAGATACCACCTGAGGGGCCCGACCCTATCCAGCTACAATATATAGAATAGTCAACACCAGTCGTAGCACCTGTATCTACGATAATCAATATCCCGTATCTACTTGAATAACTAATTATTGAACAACCAAGGCAGGCTGTGTTTGTTATTATGTAGTATTGTTCGGTTGCAAGTGCAACCTGTTGTTTCTGCATCACTGCATTGATAATGGGCTCTTGATTTTCTTTGAGACAGTTGTTTACATGTTTCCTGTTGCTGACACGACGACGATTGAACGCCTGAAGGAGGCTCACATGATGTGAAAGTAACCTCTCTGTGAGCTGAGCCCCTGACAAGGAGGGACAAGCCTTGGGTTCATGAATTAGAGGTCCCCAGGCGACAGAAGAAGAACAATGGCTGCAACTACAACTATGTCCAAAACCACCCACATGCAACAGCACACCAATACACGAAGATCACCAGAACCACCCAAATCCATGCTAGCTTATCTATAATCTTGAATTTTTAATATGACAACTAATTTTGTACTTTTCACTTTTTGCACATGCCGAAAATGTTATGACCTCGTTACATATAACCAAAAGTATTCACTTGAATTTTTATGGACATTTTGTTAATGTGCCCATTGACCATATGATTGTATGATAACCAGAATATCATTGTATTATTGTTAACAATGACTTGTATTACCTATGAGACCCACCCAGGCAAATGCTGTTTCAGTATTATGGGAACGCGTTGTGGTTTATCTCCAATATGGAGTTTTTTCCACTTCGGTCGGTGGTGTTGATGATTTATCCTACTTTGACTATGTTTTCGGTGTGGTAAATGGTGTTTATAATTTAAAATCCTATTGTATGGTCATCTGAGATGACCAAGGAGGGACTGTTACGTATTTTAAGAATATAAATTGTCCCCACATAACCTCTAGGAAGCAGATTCAAACACACAAGCTGTATTACCCTCACATAGCCACTAGTAAACAGGACCGAACATATAAGCCGTAAATACTTGTACATAGCCAACAGGGAAGCAGGGACCTTACTGAAGGCTGCAATAACTATTCCAGCCACAGATGGCAGCACCTTTAGACAGGTGAGGAAGGCGTAGCCATTACGTCACATAGGTAACACCCACCTCTCATAGACCACGCCCACTTGACCCTATCAATCTCGACAGAGAGGTTGGGCGGGAGAAATTTTCGGTAGGTCAGGCTTGCGGGTTAGAGGTTTGATCAGCTGGGAGTCGCTCAGCACGTGTTAGATACAATTCCCCTCCCTTTGTTCCATAGTTACCATACCGAAATACTCTGTTAAATAAAGTGAGTTAAAAGCGATCCGGATTGGACTACTTTCCTCGAAAAGAACTCAGCAACCCGGAACAGAAAAACAAAAATAGGTACGTTTATAGTTATCGGCTACACCAGAAGGCAGAACACAGCGAAGAAAAAAGAGCCAACCATCTAAACCAGCAATAGACATTAGACATAGATATTTAGCCTTAGTTATGGCCGCACTTGAACCTTATGGTGATTTTATTCGTGAACTATTTGACACTGGAAAGACACACGACGCGATCAGTACCGCTCTAAAGAAATCTGGTGCCACGACGAAGACTGCGGTCAAGTGAGCCGTCATTCGGCCATCCGCGGTTCAGCCAGCCGTCACACAAAATCTTTGTGCGCCTCTAAGCTAAACAGCCTTTGTGCGGTATCTCGCAACGGTCTCAAAATAAAAGCCTTCGCCTACGGTTGTGTGTTTGTGTGGATCACTGCAAACGCTACCAGATCGGCGTGAAAACGTCCACAACAAAAAAGGGTTTTCAAAGGACCAAGCATGCACGTGAGGTTTTCAAAGGACATTTTCTCCGAAACTATACAGTGAAATCATGTGGTTCCTTGTGCACACGTAGTCGGGATAACTGTTAGTATATTCATATCATTCAGTCCCGGTGTTACACCGAATTCGGCGACCCACCGAAATGTGTGACCCCAGGGGGCGCTGTTGCCCATTTTTTGCAACATGCACGAGTTTGAAGCGTAGACAGGCATGAAGTCGTTCTCGTGCGAGCAGGCTCTGGGCATAGGCAGTATAGGCAAATGCTAGGGGCGCCGTCATCCGCGGGGGGCGCCGACAATGGGGGGAGAAAAAAACAACCCATAAAATAAATACATTTATATATATATCTATATTATATAATATGACATAATAATAATATTAAATACGGGTGTTTATATAATCTATCTAATATCACGGCTAAAAGTTATGTGCGCCTCGGATGATATTGTGAATAATAAAGACTCTGACGTACTTCCACAAGTAAAGACGATAGTGGTGGATATCTCGGCCATGGTTGAGAAGAATTGGGGGGAAGGAACTTTGACTCTCTGAAGTCCATGAACCGCGACATGGGGAAGAAAAGGATTGTACTCCAGGAGCTGAGCTGCCGGACTGCCTACGAGCTCCCCGCACCGGAGGTGCCGGCCACGGTCGAAGCCGTCCGGCCGCAGTTCGGCAGCTCCGGCGGTGTACTCCGGGAGCTGAACTGGCGCCAAAGCAAGGTGGCAGCTCCAGCAGTCCGGCAGCTCAGCTACGGGAGTACAATCCCTTTCTACTTCATGTGTCTCCTCCTCCCGACTTCCCTTCTGCAGCAGCTCCGGCGGGGTGAGCTCGGCGCCAGAGAAAGGGATTGTACTTCCGGAGCTTAGCTGCAGGGCTAGCACCAAGTCCTCCCTGCTGGAGCTGCTTGTCCGCTGGTCCACACAATCTTAGCGATGCTCTGATTGGAGGGGAGTGGGGAAGTGGGAGGTAATATTCAAATTTTTCCCCTTCCTACGTAGGATGGGGCGCCGAAACTGACTCCCTCGTTTGGTAGCTAGAAGCGGGCTGCTTCCAGAAATGCGTATCTCACTCAAAAAATCATGTACAGACTTATTTCAAAGTTTGTATGCGTTTGGGAGCACCATCTACCCACAACAACACCCCAAATCCCAGGAAAAGTGCTGTTTTCATAATATGTCCCCTTTAAATAATGGAGAAGGCCTTTTTTCTGGGTGCCTGCCTGGCTCGTTGCTCTGTACCTGCCCTCTGTGAGGGGGGCGGGGTCAAGAGGCCAGCTGCCTTATTCTGACCGGACCGTGACCCCGAGACAAAAAAAATGATTATGACACTGTATCGGAATTATGTTCAAATGATTGAAGCCATCCAGCGCCCAAGGAAGGAAAAGAAGGAAATGTGATGAAGTGCATGAAATTAATAGTTTAATGCATCGTAATTACCGTTGTTGGAGCAGAGTGTTAGCTTGCTAGTTTACTTCGGACGATAGCAACATTGTTTAATAATCAATAAATTGCGACTTGTGTTAATGTTACTCAACCTTAAATTCATCAGGGACGTTTGGAAACTTAATGTTCGGCCTGTTCAGGTGTTATTTTACAGGTGTCTTTCCTGCTTGTATGTCAGTTAAAATGCTTTTAGTTGTCCATCCCCTTTGTGTTAGGGTGGTTGTAAGCATTTGGTTTTATGTGTCACAGTTTATGTTTGTTAAAGTTTATATCTGTTTTAAAGTGCAGTTAAAGTGTATTACTGATAATACTTCATACCTTAGCTTTACTCAAAGAAATAAAATCTTGAATACACACATTCAGTTTCTATGCGATTTTATGAAAGTTGATTGTGAAATTGACAATGCGCGATGCAAGGGGGCGCCAGCTAACGTGCGGAAACATGCACGAGCTTAAAGCTGGGGTATGTAGTCCTGTTCAGAAGCACTTTGTCTTATACTGGGGGAAATGGCCCGTCTAATTTCAGAGGAATCGGTACGCTGTGTCAGCAGGAAAAGGAACGGAAAATAACAGCTCTGTGACAGCTGCAAGACTGAGAAAACTCCGCCCAATCTGTATCCTTCAGACCGTAGGGCACGGATTGGTCGAAGTTTGCTCGGAGACTAAGGAACCAATCAGATGCCTTCATGTCTAGTTCTGCACCCGCCCCCTCCTACGGGAGCGCGCACAGCCTTCAGGTCCCTGTGTGTGGGGGCGTGGCTTGGACGGACTCACTGACGGGAGGGGGAGCAGGGGGGAGGAACTTAGAGGAGGCAGGAGGAGGTGCTTTTTTCAAATCTTGCTCGCTCTCTTGCTAGTTTTCCAGGATTACATACCCCAGCTTTAAAGCGTATCGTCATCGATCCCTCGGTGGGTACATTTGTTTTGTGACACCGGGCAGTACTTTCTTTCTTGATAGCGTCTTTTACTGACTAGCATTTTATGGGGAAAGAAGCAACGGTGATGGACCGTACTAAACGCCCTATCCATACTATGTGTCTGTGAAATGCTAATGAATGCCAAGCACATACGGTGTGCTTAAAAATTATTTATTTATGTTTTGTTATAATGCCCACCGTTTTTATTTTTATGCCCACCATTATAATTTTTTTTACTGCCATTTATGAAATAAATATGAAGTAATGCCACAATTATTCATGTCCGCGATCATCACAGAGTTCATAAGTAGCGCAGGTCGCAATCAACGATGGGTCACAATTAGGGATGCACCGAAAACCGAAAATGAGGAAACCAAGGCCGAAAACCGAAAACCGAAACACCGAAAGAAATTATTATGCGAATGCCAATTATTAGTACCATTAGGTTGTTTTTTTTGTTTTGTACATATATATATTATGTATATTAGGTAGCCTATCTATTAGTCGGTGTATATATATATATATATATATATATATATATATATATATATATAATATATATATATATATACACATACACACACACCACACACACACACACACACACACCACACACACACACACACACACACACACACACACACACACACACACACACACACACACACACACACAAACCTAATAGATAGGCTACCTAATATTGCGTTGGAACACGCAAGAATGGTAACCATAGCAACGCCGGTAAACAAACCCCGCGAAGCCCAACCCCCACGAGAGCTCCTCGCGCTACGGCCATCTGGAGGCGCACAGAGCTTTGGGTCGTGATATTATATATACAATTATATTATACTATATATATATAACGTTATAAGAAAGACGCTGCCTGTCACCGAGAATTGGCCGCTAACAGACGTTGTCACCGAGTGTGAGAGGAGAGTTGAAGATGGCGGTTGACCTAGTTTCAAAGTTTATACCGTTTATACTCGGTAATACCGGTGTCGGTGTGAAACAGTCCACACCGCGGCAACCCTAGTGCCATTGCATTTATGGCTCTGACTGTGTACTAACTTCATTAAAATCAAGGCATTGTAATTTTTGCAAACCGTTATACCTGGGTCTTTCTCAGAAACATTGAAAAGCGTCCACACCGCAAACATATTGGCGCTTATCCAGACAAGCGTGGGCTGGCCGCGCTTTTTGTTTTGCGTCATCACACACATTGTCTGTTTCGGCCGTGTTGTTTCGGTGATAAAAGTATTTCGGCCCAAAACCGAAAATGCGCTTTTGGGCCATTTTCGGCCGAAAATTTTCGGTGGCCGAAAATTCGCTGCATCCCTAGTCACAATCAATCACAGGACCGTCGAATTCTGCGACCCCACTGTAGCCTACATGCGGGAAAAGTAGTCAAACCCCAACCAAATTTTTCAGGTCATTTGTCTACCTCATATCTGTATGTGTAAGCAATTATACATGTCTGCGATCATCACAGACTTCACAAGCAGCAGGTCGCAATCCACAATGGGTCACCATCCGTTGTTGACTGCGTGGGGGTGGGGTCGCAGAATTCAACGGTCCGCTGTCATTTATTGTGACCCATTGTGGATTGCGACCGGCTGCTTGTGGAGTCTGTGATAATCGCAGACATGTATAATTGCTTACACATACAGATATGAGGACGACAAATGACCTGAAAACATTTGGTTGGGGTTTGATTCCTTTCCCCTGCATTTACAGTGCTAGGGGTCGCAGAATTCGACGGACTGCTGTCATGGATTGTGACCTGCTGCTTGTGGAGCCTGTGATGATGTACAATTATACAGACATGTATAATTGCTTGCACATACAAATATGAGGACGACAAATTACCTGAAAAGATTTGGGGGTTTGACTGTTTTCCCGCATGCACAGGGTCGCAGAATTCGACGGTCCTGTGATTGATTGTGTGACCCATCGTTGATTGCGACCTGCGCTACTTGTGAACTCTGTGATGATCGCGGACATGAATAATTGTGGCACATAGGCTATTTATTTCATAAACGGCAGTAAAAAAAAATTATAACGGTGGGCATAAAAATAAAAACGTAACAAAAACATAAATAAATAATTTTTAAGCACACCGTATGTGCTTGGCATTCATTAGCATTTCACAGACACATAGTATGGATAGGGCGTACGGCCCATCACCGTTGCTTCTTTCCCCATAAAATGCTAGTCACTGAAGAAAGAAAGTACTGCCCGGTGTCACAAAACGAATGTACCCATTCCGAGGGATCGTGACGATACGCTTTAAGCTCGCGCATGTTTCCGTAAGTGAAAGACCAGGCAAAAGTGGTTAACGTGTTGTTGCGCGACAAATTCGCAAAACTTGCACAGCGACAGATTATGATTTGTGGCGCGACAAAACTTCGGTGACAACGCGAACGGGCGACAAAAAAACACCAAGGGTGTGTTGAATTCGACTTAGCCCAAGGATTCTAATGATACCTTCTTTGTGAATATTGGATGAATGGGTCAAAAGTTATATGCATGAATACATGTCCAACTTTGACCTGATGATGGCGCTAAAGCTCATGAGCTAGCGACCACAAATTTGCTGTGAGGGATCATGGGACTGTCCTGAATCAGTGTGCAAATTTCACAACTTTTGACCATGGCTCTCTATAGGCTACCTGCCATAGACTCCCATGGCAGGAAAATAATAATAATTAATAATAGGAAAACGTACAATAACAATGGTTGTCTCGCAGCTTCGCTGCTCGACCCCCAATAATAGGAAAACGTACAAAAACAATGGTTGTCTCGCAGCTTCGCTGCTTGACCCCCAACAAAGTTAACCGATGCCACACGCCCACACACAAAGGAACTGAATACCAAGAAAGAGTCCAGCTGCAGGGATTCATGCAGCTGTAGTGTGACCATGTGACCCTCACCAGGAAGGAGCGGACAGTGAGTCAGAGATCCGAGCTGCAGCGCAATGTCTTGCAGACTTCTCACTCTGTGTCAGTACGAGACAAACAAACTGGTCCGAATAAACAGCGTGAGACTCGGTTCGCTGAAATGGACGCTGAACGTGGTGATCTTAATGTTCATCTGGTGAGTAAAGTCAGAGATAAAATAATATATAATATATCATATAACGGAACGCCTCCGCAGCTGCTCTCCAGACTCCAGGAATGCCACTTCTCCGCCACATGCTACTACCAGTGTCCTTTTGGTGCTACGGAATGTGTTGATATTCGGTAGTTATAACTTTTACATACCAAATATTGACACTTTCCGTAATATAACTATTTTATGAAGTAAAACATACACAGCATTTGATTAGTCCATTCACAGAGCCAGCAACAAATGTCATTAACCACTGTATTGGTTGACTAATATATATATGAGAGATCTCATTATTTCTCTAGATAGATAATATATTGATCATGTATAAGATAATGATATGAGATCTCATTATTTCTCTAGATAGATTGATAGATTGATCAGGTTTAAAAAAACATGATGTTGGTCCATTTTCCATTAAACAAATGGAAAATGTATATCCACTCCTTTTCTTTACCTTGACAAATAAACTGCAGCTGGTACATCAGCTGCAGTCAGTGACGTGCAGACTAAAGGTTAAGAGCAATTCCAGGTAGCATAAGGAATAAAAACGTGAATTACAAAAATAAAATAAACAACAAACAAACAACTCACACGAGTATGTCATTTAGCGAGACACTTTTGATGTGTGTGTGTGTGCTTGTGTGTGTGTGTGTGTGTGTGTGTGTGTGTGTGTGTGTGTGTGTGTGTGTGTGTGTGTGTGTGTGTGTGTGTGTGTGTGTGTGTGTGTGTGTGTGTGTGTGTGTGTGTGTGTGTGTGTGTGTGTGTGTGTGTTCTAGTATCATGATGCTGTGGAACAAGCAGTACCAGGAGTTGGACCCTGTGGTGAGCTCCGTCACGGCAAAGCTGAAGGGGGTAGCGCTGACCCAGGTTCCCGGGCTGGGGGATGTAGTCTGGGACGTGGTGGACTACAGCGGTCCAGCTCAGGTGGGCCTTTGTCCTGGACAGAACCCATTACCATAGGACTGTTTAAAACTGTTTTTTTTTCACATTTATTTTTTTCTCTTTAGGAAAAGAATTCATTCTTCGTGGTGACGAATGTGATAATAACAAAGAACCAGAAGCAAGGAAAATGTGCTGAGGTGCTCAGAATTGTTCAGATAATATTGTAATATAATATCATAATCATTCTTTCATTATTTTTGATATTGTAATTATTGATGACATTAAAATGATATTGTATTTATAAAATAACAAAAACAATAATAATCAATTACTATTATTATTCTAAATAGTTCTAGACATAGTATAGTACATCAGTATTACATATCTATCTATAATGTTACTTATTATGATGTTCCGGTAGGTTCCTAGGGAGGACAAGGTCTGCCGGACGGATAAAGATTGTTCGAAAGGAGCCTGGGACCAGCATAGCCATGGTACTCTGCTCCGCTCACTCCTCCTTCTCTGCTCCGCTCACTCCTCCTTCTCTGCTCCCCTCACTTCTCCTCCTCCCCTACTCTCACTTCTTCCCTCCTCCTCTCACTTCTTCCTCCTCCTCTCACTTCTCTTTCTATCCTCCTCTCACTTCACCGTCTCTGCCACTCTTATGTCATTACAACTCGTCCTCTCTGTCCTTCTCACCCCTCCTCTCTCTTACCCCCTCTATTCTCCTCCTCTTTTCGTTTCTATTCTCCAGCCTCCTGGCTCCTCTTCTCTCTCTCTTCCCCTCAGTCTCCCCCTCTCCCCCCTTCTCACCTAGGCGGCCTCCGTACAAGTTGTTTTTGTATTCCAGGAGTGCAGACGGGCGCCTGCGTGAAGTTTGACGTGAGGAGGAAGACCTGTGAGGTATCGGCATGGTGTCCTGTCGAAACTAGGAGCAAACCTCCCAGGTAGAGACCTCCCATCACCTCACCTTTCATACTCACATCCCCTCATCCAAACTCCCTCACTTAGCAAAAATCCCTACATCTCCCCTTACGTCACCCCCCCCTCCCCCCGCCTTTCCCCATCCACAACCCCCGTACTCCCCTCTCCTTCCTCCAACTGCCTCACTTCAGCTCTCCTCCCTACAGCTCACGTAACATACATACCCCTCACCTTGACTCCATCGACCCCTCCCTTCCCTCACCTGATTTCCTCCCTTCATGTTCTCTACTTCCTGTCCTCAGGCCAGCTCTCCTGGCAGCAGCAGAGAACTTCACCGTCCTCATCAAGAACAACATCCGCTTCCCCGCCTTCAACTATGTCAGGTACGGCCATGTCTCTTCATTCACACTGTGGTGACAGCAGCACCAGCGCTTGTATAACAAAATGTGACCCTCTGTCCAAGGTTTTTGTTCTTCAGAAGAGCGCTGGCTCCCCTCAGAACCACCAATGCAGAGCTAATATGCAGCTCTGTGGCGTGGGCAGAAGTGCTTTCATGAAAATGCATGAGGAAATGACCATTCAATTACCATCGGATAAAATTAGCAATGTTCCACCAAAATGCTAGCCTGGAAATCCAGACACACGTCTAGAAAGCTGTAGTAGGAAGTAAATCTGTCTCATCTGGTTTGGAAAATAAAAAGCCATTGAATTTTAAGCACTGAATATTTATGCATTGAAATAACGTGTCTGGATTTTTCGCAATGAATTTAACTCTTTTTTTCAACAAATCATTTACACTTTTATTTTTCTTGTTCAAAAATTCAAAATCAAATAATCGTTAAAAAAAAGAGTGAAAATTCAATGTATAAAATTCGACCTGTTCTGTGATTTCTTCAATGTAAAATTTGGGATAAGTATTGTCAGATAGAGCAGGAACCTGTTGATCAGAACCCTCATATGATGTGAATTGTTTCACCAAATCATCAATTGATTTAATGAAGAAGGAATAAGTTCTTGTGCCAGAACAACAGGGTCTCTCACCAGCTGGTTGTTAATTTTAAATTCCAAGCCTTTTCTCAAGCAGGAAACTTCCTGCTTGGGTTGTTTCCATGTCAATTTATTTATGTTCTGCCATATTTTTTTTACTGTTACCTCTAGCGTTTTCAATAATTTGGATAAATAATTCTGAGTAACTGATCCCTATGCTTCATTAGCTTTAAACAGGCAGAGTTGAGCCAGGGGAGCTGGACTTCTTTCTCCCATGGCGCCCCCTCCTGGAGAAAGAGGGGATTTTTGATATAAGAGAAAATAAGTCACTGCCAGCGTCTGCATCCTCGCATTCCAAAAGGCCAATCCAGTCAATATCTTTCAGAGCTCTATCAACATTTTCCTCATTGATTCTTGGGGATTGTCATATTGATAATATGGTTTGTTGACGAATGACCTAGATTTTCTCAGCATTTTACCTTTCTAGAGAAAAAGATTTCATTATGGTCTGAGAGACCTGTCAACAGGTTGTGGGTGTTAGTGATTCATTGGTGAAAACTAAGTCAATTCTGGAGTGAGTGCGGTATGTAATTCTGGTGGGGTTTTCTATTAGCTGAGTGAGGTTGAAGTAATCTGTTATAAACTTGAGTGTTTTTCTGTCTTTTTTGTTATCCCAATTGACGTTAAAATCGCCAAAGAGGAGGATTTCTTTTTTTATGATTACATAATTTAAGGAGTGCTTTGAGCTGTTCATATAAATCCAGATTAGCAGTAGGCTTGCGATAGATGAAGATAACTGTCAGACATTTCTCTCGAAAGGGAGATGTGTACACCAATGCATTCAAGTGTGATGTTGCTGGGCCATTCAATCTGATTGCCTTTCAAGTTGTTCTTTACATAAATAACGACCCCCCCACACCCCTCCCTTGGACGACTTAGGCTGGCTTCACAGGGATACAATCTCTAGCAACCATAATCTTCTAGGTTGATGTTTAACTTGGCTGAATTAGACTACAGAAAGCTAAACTAGGCGGTGTTAGGATAAATAAATGATACTAGGTTAGGTACGGCTAAAGTAAGCTAAGTTAGGCTTATCCAAGCTATGCTAGTTTGCTAAACTATTATTGTCTTCCAGGAGGAACATTCTCCCCCAGATGAATGACGCCTATCTGAGAGGCTGCCACAGGGGGGATGACGCCCTGTGTCCCATCTTCCGTCTGGGCGACATCGTTCACCAGGCCCGGGAGGACTTCGCAGTGCTAGCTGTGGAGGTGGGTTTGATGGAGGAGTTGGGTCTGGTTGAGGAGATGACCTTGGAGGTAGACCTGTTTCTGGAACTGGATCTGGAGGTGGAGCTGGGTCTGACCATGCCTTGGGTGTAATCGTGGGGTGGGTCTTGCCGTGGAGGTATGTCTGGTCGTGGAGCAGGATCAGCTATGTAAATGTACAAGTTTACCTAGTTTTCAATAATGAACTGTTAATTTGTATTTTGATTGCAGCGTGTTTAGTGCACAAATGTAAGCACATCTGCGTTATCCGGTGCGATTTTAAAGGAGGGGTGCTTGTGTTGTCCCCCCTCCCACCACAGGGGGGCGTGATTGGCATCCAGATCAACTGGGACTGTAACCTGGATCGTCTCATGGAGCGCTGCCTTCCCAAGTACTCCTTCAGACGGCTGGATGAGAAAGAGAGCAACCGAACCCTCTACCCCGGCCTCAACTTCAGGTGGGAGTAATCTAAGCTTTGCTTCGGAAAGTTCCTCAATGAGTGAAATGACCGAGAAGGATCCAAGGGGCAGCCATGCTAAGAACTGTTTGAAATTTATAAATGCTAAGAAAAGGTGCTTCTATGCTTTCTTTCTTATCTCTTTCAGCAGAAGGTCCACTGGACAATCCTTTACCAAAAGAAATAACATAATTCCAATCCTAGCGGCAGCAAAATTAAATCGACATACGAATCATTCCATTCATGCAAACAAACGATCGAAATGAAATTGTTTTCATACAATCAAGGTATTCATGTCGATAAATATAAGTGGATTCTCTATGGGACATCCATTTTGTTAAACTTTTGTTTCACAACTGCTAGCCTATATTCCTTTCTTATTAAAATTCCAACCTGATTTATTACTGGGTTGTCCATGTTTATAAAGCCTGCATGAAACAACACTGTCAGAACGCACGTGGCAAAGTATCTACGATGAGCTTTTAGCAGTCCATCTTCAGAGGTCTCACCACGGCTGACCCACGTCCAACATACGCTGTCGCATAAGTACATGGCCTACTGGTAAATGCAGTTGGAATATTTTGGCCTTGCGGTTGTCTTTTCTCTTTCTCCTTTACATATTCCCTTGACCTCATGACATTTTACATCAAGTTCAAGGAAAAGGGTTTAAGAATGTAAATAGCACCACATATTTTTGACTATTTGACCGGAGCCCTAGACCAGCAGTCTCTTGTTAGGCTTGCAGTCTCAAATTAGCTTGTTGTCTCGCTTACATTTTCTCATGCTAGGTTAACATTGTCTCACGCTAGGCTATCCCAGTGTCATGCTCAGCTAACACAGTCTTACGTAAGGCTAACACTGTCTCATGCTAGATCAACACAGCTTTATGGTAGGCTAGCACTGTATCACGCTATGCTAGCAAAGTCTTACATTGGCGCTGGCTCACGCAGGTTTGCGCGGTACCACAGCGAGAACGGAGTAGAGATACGCACGCTGTACAAAGCGTTTGGAATCCGCTTCGACGTCATGGTGTTTGGAAAGGTTGGATGATTTCCTCCTGCATCGTCCGTTTCTCCAATTCCATAATCATAATAGACTGAACTTCATTAGTGACATATTTATTTTTAATATATATAATATATACATATTTTTGTTGTTGTTAAGGCAGGGAAATTCAGTTTCATTCAGCTAGTGGTCTACATTGGATCGACACTGTCGTACTACGCCCTGGTAAGTAACAGCTTGAGATCAAATGACATGATACTTTCATCCCATCACAATGACAGTGGTTTCTCTGTATTGAACCAGCTAGCCTTTATACCACTAGCAAGCTAGCAAGCATTGTTCCCAAGTAGTGATTGTTGGCTTTGGAAAGCATAATAAAAAAACATTTTACCCACATACACAATGTGAAACAGTGGTTCTTGTAATTCAAACCGCTTCAATTCCCTTTTTCAGACGACCATCTTTATCGATTGGCTGATCGGGACCAGCTGTTACAAAATGGAGGCCCGACAGAACTACTCAGAGCGCAAGGTGGAATCTGTCCAAGATAAACAACAGGTAACCGCCCAGCTGATGGTTTTGATGTCTATAACGGGGTTATCTGTTGTGGTGCAGCTGTATGAGCATGTCCTTGGTCCTTGTTCCAGTGCATCCTCTCGGTGTCATTCGTGGACGAGGACAAACTCCGCCTTGTCCGGAAATCCCGGAAGAAGAGTCTGCAGAACATCAAGCCCTTGTCTGTGCTTCCACGCAAGGTTAGACCTCCGTTACCACAGAAACCTAAAACTAGTATGCTAACACCTCATATAGTGTTGTATGTTATCATTGTTTCAGTCACTCATTTCACCGCACATTAAACATGTCAAATGGAGGCAGGTGAGAAATAAACCATTGTATCTCAAATCTCTTCTGCACATTGCAAATATTTTTAAACACAATAACAGCAGTGAATATTTACATGTGCCATGGTCATTTTACACATTCCTGCAGAACTGTTTATCTTCACTTAATTCTAAAACGAGACATCCACTTTTTCTTCCTTATCATTTACATTTTCCTCAAATGTTATACATAGTTTTTTTTTGTAAATGTTTCTATTTTCACTTTTATATATTTATGTTTCCATCGTTATTTGTGGCACCTAATTCCAAGAAAAATTCTGTGATAAGTACCACAGGCTGTGGTCAAAGTACTTAAATGGTGCCATTATAGTGGCCAGTCATCGGGCTTCGTGACAAAATACGTCTGTTTATCATGCAGGAGAACAACGGAAGCCACCTCAGAGCCATGCTGGAGCTGCCAAAGCAAGGCAGCACCCCAAAATTGACCCCTGTCAACGGCCATGGCTCCAAACCCTTGCGCCAGCCCGGGCCAGGTGAGCCGGCGTGGTGCCTGTGCGGTGGCTGCAGTTCCACTCCCCTCCGCCAGGAGGAGCTGTGCTGCCGGAGGTCCAGGGGTCCATGTATCATCTCCTCCTCACTGTTTCATCCCCTGGTGCTGAGCCGCCCCCTGCTGGAGGCTCTGCTGCGTTACCGGGACCCACTGGGTGACCCGGCCGGCTCCACCGACGCCCTCCGCCACTGTGCTTATGAGCAGTACATCGCCTGGAGGCTCGGGGTCCCGCCGGCCGACAGCCACCCGGTCGTCCCCCGCTGCTGTGTGGACAAGATCAGGGAGGAGTTTCCCAGCTTGGACGGAGACTACCAGGGCTTCAAGCCCAGATAACCCAGATAACCCTGTTTAACTGGCCTCAGGCCCAGATTACCCTGTTTAACCGGCTTCGGGCTCAGATAACACTGATTAACCGGCTTCAGGCTCAGATAACACTGATTAACCGGCTTCAGGCTCAGATAACACTGATTAACCGGCTTCAGGCTCAGATAACACTGATTAACCGGCTTCAGGCTCAGATAACACTGATTAACTGCTAAAGACATTGGCCCGCTGAACAGCAGCAGTGATTTGTGATGCCCTAACAACACTAACACTATGGATTATGGAGGGATTTAATAGAAACAATCAAATCTTTTCAATTCAATTGGTCTCATTTTTAAATTTGCTGAATTGTAAAGACAAGAAGCCTGTGGTTGTGCTGGGTAGCTCCCAGTGTCCACCAGTTAAAGCCTGTGGTAGTGGGCAGCATTCAGTTTCGATCAATAGAAGACTAGTTGTTCTGCGCAGCTCCCAATTCTACCAGTAGAAGACTGGTTGTACTGGGCGCCTCATTTGTGAGCCAACAATCTGTAATTATCCTACTAGGTCACTCTCGGTGAGGTAGAATACAATCGTTAATGTGTTGTTTTATCATTTGGCATGTGGGGCATGCATTTTGTGTGTGCAAGTGCGCTCTGCACGTGTTACAATATTCGGGCAACTGTATCTACAGAATTGTTGAAAGGCCTATGTTATTTAGTGTTTGCATTGGTTAAAGGCCTTCTGTAACTATTGATGGTTAGTACATCATTATCTAAATAGGGTAATGTGCTCTCGTCCTGTTCTTTGAATAGGAGGAGAAAGTGGTTCACTGTAAACTGAAAGTTACTTTGTGATCTTGCTTCTTTCTTTCGGAAGGTGGAGAGAGTAGAATTGCTAGAGCCACAGTATTAGGTGGAAATTAAAGAGAGAAGCCAACTATTGTACTTAGAAGTTGTTAGCTCATTTGTTTTCCAATTCACATGCACTAAAGTTCACCAGAATGTGGGACATAAAGTCTTTGTAGCTACATTTTTTTCTGGAAGGAAATCCTAGACAACCTGCATGTCTGGGCATTATCAAGTGTTATACTGTATTTAGTGGCCTGAATGATATTACCAGTTCAAGCATGACTCATTGCATCATTAGCTATTTGTTAAACATAACGGAACACGGTTGGTTGTTCATCCAAAATCACTTTGGTGCGTAGCAAGCACTTTAAGGCTGTGTCAGGCTGAGCAGCCCGTTTTAGCTGGGAGACTTCTTGGTTTCGTCGACTATATCTGGTCAGTTCTGTACTCCCTACAACCGAAAGGCCATTTTCCATCTCATACACTTACTTCCCGGTGAGCTTCATACGTCAGTTTACATTTTCAGCTGCGAGAAGAAGAATAACAACAGTGATGAGGAGGATGACTGGAGTTTTTTAATAATTTGGCAAAGCATGTCATGGAAACGGATGTCCCTCCCTTTCTTTTAAATGATAGGATACCTAACACCTTCTCTGAAGCTGGGATCCTCATTAAAAATCCACAATTTGCCTCAATTAGATCCACTTATTATTTGATTTTACATTTATAATGGCATAATGAATCTACTAAGTTGAGTCTAAAACACATTGTTACTTAAAACATCTTTTTTTTAAATGGTTTTATTGTATTTTAATTCCCTTATTTATGTATGTTTACCCTTGGTGATTTCGTTAAAGAGAAAGGGTCTTACAGATTAGCTCTTGGGAAAAGTATGAAACTAGAAAGGTTTTCGTAAAATATTACGATACGTGCACAAATCGTATTAAATTAAAAGTTTTATTTTTGATTGAACAAACTTGATTTAGTTGCTTAAAACTGAGAAAACATACTGAAAAACGCAAGCACCAAACAACTGTGGGGGCGGGGGGGCGCGTGGGTATGTGAGGGTGTACTTTTTTCTGAGTGCTTGCCAGGCACCGCTTTTCACCCACACAAACACACACACATACCTAGCAGTTGGCCCTACAGCATGGTTTATGGAGGGTCAGATGACTTGGTCATGTTACTATGTTACTACCATCAGGTCTCCAAGCCGATTTACCACTCAACATATTTAATTTACAAATGTGTTTTATAGATATTATTTTATATTAATGGTTTTGAATGTGTTAATGCAGTAAGGTTTCTATATTTTCTCTGTCCCCATCTTATCAGACCCTCGGCCATACAAACAAAAAAACAATAAAAACAGGATTTAATTGACAAGATTGCATTTCATTTCAGTGTAAACATACTATTAACTTTTCTTCTTCACAACGATCTTGGCAGAGTCAAACCCATCATCAGTATCTAGATACATAGCATCAGTGTCTGGCCAGTGGGGATCCTGGTTATTAATAGATTTTAGACCTAGAGTGATGTCAACGTAAATGTCAAGGTTGTCAATGTCTTAAGTGAAGCGATATCAATGTGAGGGAACTGCCATTGAATTGGGAACCACATTGAACTAAAGCAGATCCCCGAAATGCATCTACATCCTCCTTTATATAGACATTAATGATACTTGAGGAACGTTGTTTAATCTGATTATGGTGTCTGACCAATTAAGATTGTACATTCATTATAATGCCATTATGATTTAGGATTTATTATTGAACATTATAACACTAGGCTGCCAATGTGTCGAAGAAATTATTTCTGTGGAGACATAGGCAGCTGATAGGGTGAGGGGCCACAGGTAGCCGATAGGGTGAGGGGCTACAGGGGGGTGGTAGGGAGAGGGGCCACAGGTAGCCGATAGGGTGAGGGGCTACAGGGGGGTGGTAGGGTGAGGGGCCACAGGGAGGTGGTAGGGTGAGGGGCTACAGGGGGGTGGTAGGGTGAGGGGCCACAGGGAGGTGGTAGGGTGAGGGGCCACAGGGAGTTGGTAGGGTGAGGAGGTACAGGGGGGTGGTAGGGTGAGGGGGTACAGGGAGGTGGTAGGGTAAAGGTCAGGGGGTACAGGGAGGTGGTAGGGTGAGGGGGTACAGGGAGGTGGTAGGTTGAGGGGGTACAGGGAGGTAGTAGGGTAAAGGTCAGGGGGTACAGGGAGGTGGTAGGGTGAGGGGGTACAGGGAGGTGGTAGGGTAAAGGTCAGGGGGTACAGGGAGGTGGTAGGGTAAAGGTCAGGGGGTACAGGGAGGTAGTAGGGTAAAGGTCAGGGGGTACAGGGAGGTGGTAGGGTAAAGGTCAGGGGTACAGGAGGTGGTATGGTAAAGGTCAGGGGGTACAGGGAGGTGGTTAGGGTAAAGGTCAGGGGGTACAGGGAGGTGGTAGGGTAAAGGTCAGGGGGTACAGGGAGGTGGTAGGGTAAAGGTCAGGGGGTACAGGGAGGTGGTAGGGTAAAGGTCAGGGGGTACAGGGAGGTGACAGGGTAAAGGTCAGGGGTTACAGGGAGGTGGTAGGGTAAAGGTCAGGGGGTACAGGGAGGTGACAGGGTAAAGGTCAGGGTTCCTGAATCATTGGGCCGGGGTGGAGGGACCACTTCTCTTCTGGCTTGTCTTCCTAGAGAAGAGAAACACAGCAGATCTCACTTCACATACAGTATTTTTACCCATATGTCATCATCATTTACAGTATTTGAACAGTAAGAGCCTAACAAATTTGGTCTGAAAAATAATTGTGTTTTGAATTACGAGATAGTTATTATAGTTTATAAAACGGAAAGGTGAAATCCGGCGATCTGATTGGCTGTTAACCGTGGTATATTGAGCATATACCACGGCTACTATTCTAAAAAGTCTTATCGCAGCATATCAGTCCGCAAGCAACAATGTCTCCATGGCAACAACCAACTGTTACAGTAGGAGGCTAGGTAGCAAAAGTAGCCGAAGTGTTTGACAAGGTTAATAAATTGACTAAATTCTTTGAGTTGACATGTTTAAGGTTAACTTTCACCTCCGGATAGGGTTAACAATGGTAGAGGGGACTGAGGAGTGACCTGCTCCTGAAGAAAAAGGCGAGAAAAAGAGACATGCAGAGCTGACCCTCGGAAAGGAGGGACTATTTTTTTCATAATGGGGCTATTTTATCAGTTAGGTAGGCTAATTTGTGATTTTTTTTTTTTTTTTTGTACCTGAAATTGATTGCGTATTCCTCTTTCATATTGCCGTTATTGGTAACCGTTTTATAAAAGCAATTCGCGTCGGGCCGAACAA
Source organism: Melanogrammus aeglefinus (assembly GCA_900291075.1). Classification (NCBI taxonomy): domain Eukaryota; kingdom Metazoa; phylum Chordata; class Actinopteri; order Gadiformes; family Gadidae; genus Melanogrammus; species Melanogrammus aeglefinus. Next base: position 16,045 of record OLKM01003454.1, on the reverse strand, counting down.
CGCCCCTTAGCCGTGGTATAATGAGCATATACCACGGCCTGTCGTGATATATTGCTTAATTATAAAACGGAAAGGTGAAATCCGGCGATCTGATTGGCTGTTAACCGTGGTATATTGAGCATATACCACGGCTACTATTCTAAAAAGCCTTATCGCAGCATATCATTCCGCAAGCAACAATGTCTCCATGGCAACAACCAACTGTTACAGTAGGAGGCTAGGTAGCAAAAGTAGCCGAAGTGTTTGACAAGGTTAATAAATTGACTAAATTCGTTGAGTTGACATGTTTAAGGTTAACTTTCACCTCCGGATAGGGTTAACAATGGTAGAGGGGACTGAGGAGTGACCTGCTCCTGAAGAAAAAGGCGAGAAAAAGAGACATGCAGAGCTAACGTCCGGAAAGGAGGGACTATTTTTTTCATAATGGGGCTATTTTATCAGTTAGGTAGGCTAATTTGTGATTTTTTTTTTTTTTGTACCTGAAATTGATTGCGTATTCCTCTTTCATATTGCCGTTATTGGTAACCGTTTTATAAAAGCAATATATCACTCCAGTCCGTGGTATATACTCATTATACCACTCCAAGGGGGTTGTCGTCCCTCCGCTTCGCGTCGGGCCGAACAACGCCCCTTAGCCGTGGTATAATGAGCATATACCACGGCCTGTCGTGATATATTGCTTAAATATATCTGTCATACTAATAAGGCTGCTTTCACATCAGGGCCTCATGGACTGATCTGAGTACATGTTACTCTAAGTCCTGTTTGATTACTGTGTACCTTACCAGAGGATCATTGAACCGGGTACACTCCATCGTATTGGCTTGGGATCTTGCGATTTGCACACTTTTTTTTCAACCTAAACCTATGAAAAGTGTACTCTTCTTCTTACTTGTGTTAGGTGGTGGGTCTGAAATCAACTAGGTGCATACCGCCATCTATGGTATCGGACTACTTGCGGAGTGATACCAAAGACGTTATTAGAGGCAAAAAAAACTTTGTTTTCCTTGACAGCCGTCAATTATACTTAGCAACGGTGAATTATCAAATATAATTCACCGCCGGAAGTTGTGAAGGGCCCATGCAAGTGAACTGAGCGTTTCATGGCATTGAGAAGACCCGTGTAATAAATAATGTTTGGTAATGTTTTGGTTGACCTCTGACATGGCAGACCACTGACCTGGGGTGCTGGCTGGTATGGGAGCCCACCTTCAACTCCCTGGAGGTCTGGTTCTGCCGTGGCACCAGTCCCAGGTCCCCCGGCCTGTAGTGGGTCTGGTGTTGACCGGTTGTGGGGGCTGAGGTCAGCTCTGGGGTCCCGCAGCCGTTGGCCCCGAGCCGTGCAGCTCTATCCAGGACAGCCAGGAGCTTCTGCATGTTCTGGTTCCTGCGGACCACAGCCTGCACCTCCTCCTCCTGCTCCTCCAAACCTGGCCTCTCCTCCCACTCCTCTGCCCTCTCATCCTGAGCAGGATACAAAGGGATACATCATATTGATTGACTAATACTGCCTTCAGGTCACACCCATCCCCACATGAACTGATGGTCAATAGCTCTGCTGCCTCGGACATAAGCCAATCGGGAGTAACGCACTCATACCCCTTTTCCACTGAGCTGGAGCTAGAGCTTGCTGGGAGCTGGTGCTACAGCGAGTGCTCAATTGGTGCTAACCCGAGCAACTCTTACGAACCTGTTGTGTTTCCACCGGCAAGGAGCTGGCAAGGAGCCACGCGATTACGTCACTGTATAACGTTGTTATACAGCAACGCAGTTGCGGAGTTCAGTGCTCCGGTGGCCTGATTTGCTGGCCGGTCGCCGAGAACCCCGTGCATGAGGTCAAAGAACGGCATTATTTTCGACCTCCCACTGCCGCTCCGTTCTAGTTTTTTTTTTTGGTCGCGGTAATCTTTTTTCAACTTTTTTAGTTTGTTGATCAGCTGATCCACACTCCGCTGATATCCCGCTTCGACCATCCCCTGCTGGATATTTTGAAAAACCGGCTTTGTCCGGCAGGCCCCGTCCAGCTTGGTTTGGACTTCGGCGGAAGACCACAAAATCAGGAAACACTGGGTCTCCTCCTCTGACCACTGCTGCTTTGTCTTGTCCATTTTGAAAAATGCAGGTGAAGACCGTGTTTGCGCATGTAAGTCCTGCTCACATAGCCACGCCCCCAGCCTGCTGACGTAATCGGTTCTTGCTTTAGACCAGCAAAGACTTGGTGCTAGCTCTGGCTCCCATTCTGAGGCTCGGGGCTGGAGCTTTGGCGGTGGAAAAGCAAAGAGTAGGTGCTTAGTCAAGCTCTAGCTCCCAGCAAGCTCTAGCTCCAGCTCGGTGGAAAAGGGGTATCAGTTGCATTGTTTTAGAGACCACACACTTATTTATCTGACAGCTGCTTGCTGCATGGCTTCAAGTGCACAACGCCCACCACCGCCTCAGCTGCACCATATCTCTCTTTAGCCCTTGAGACATGGTGGGAGGGTGGCGGGCACAAAATGTAGCCTGTTAAGCATTCCAAATGTGATTAAGGGCTATACAAACAAATGTACTTGATGTGAACATCATGTTGCTGCCGGCTCTGTTCTCCAATGGCTGACTGGCTGCTTGGCTCCCTGCCAGTCCCTAAACAGAACCAAACCCCCCCAGACATACCGTCAGTGCCTGTCTGAGCGCCACGGCAGCCTCACTCAGGATGACCTCTGTCTGGCCCCGCCTCCTCCGCTCCTCATCTAGCTCTGCCCCCAGGCGCTTCACCGTTATTGCGTCCTCCCGGCCTCGCTCCAGGATGAGCTCATGCTCCTTCCTGTCCACAAGAACACTATACTATAATAAACATCAGATTAATACAAATTAAGGCTCATGGTGAGCTCATGTTACTGCAAATTGAATTTAGAAAACCTCAGCAAAAATGAATGAGTACGTCTATAATCATTCCCCCTGTTTGGGTCATATAGTGTCTACTAGGCTCCATTAACATGTCAGAATTCACAGAATTCACATTTTCTATCGGTGCGCTGCACATAGCATTGTTTATGATGTCCTTTTTATTAGGTATATATAATAGGTGTTGTCTTCTGTTTCTGGGGGTAAGGAGAGAGGGGTATAGGGTACATGGGTATAGATGACAGGGTTCTAGGGTGAAGGGGGTATAGATTCCAGAATTATAGGGTACTCGGATATAGATTCCAGAGTTATAGGGTACACGGAAATAGATTCCAGAGTTACAGGGTACACGGGTATAGATGACAGGGTTATAGGGTACACGGGTAGAGATGACAGGGTTATAAGGTACACACACAGGTATAGATTTCAGGGTTCTAGGATACATGGGAATAGTTTCCAGGGTATTAGAATGAAGGGGGTATAGATTCCACATTTATAGGGTGAAGGGGGTATAGATTCCAGGGTTCTAGGGTCAAGGGGGTATAGGGCATACCTGAAGGCCTGAGCCTCAGCCAGCAGCAAGGTGTGGCGGGTGTGTATATGCTGCAGGCCCTTGCAGACAGAGGACTGCTCCTTAAGCTCCACCCCCAGCTCCTCGCACTTGTCAGTCAACTTCCTTATCACCTGGGGGGAGGGGTTGAGAGTTATACCGTCTATCGCTCTGACCATCTCAACTCTGTCTGTCGCTCTCTCTCTGCCTCTGTGTGTCTCTCTTACTCTGTCTCTCCCTATCTCTGCGTCTCTCTCCCCCTTTCTATTTTATGGGTTGGTTTAAATTGTTTTGTTTAATGTATTGTTAATTGGTATACTGGTTGAACCATGTTGATAGTATAGTGATCGCTGCCATGGCCAGCTTTTTACCCATTGGTCTTGGGGGCTATAAGCCATGGCTGCAATTTCAACTTAGCATAAAGATTTGAAAACATAGCATAAAGATTTGCATTACGTTTCCCTTCTCCGTAGAAGACCAGACCATACTCTGGAGAATGTACAGGCAGTACTGTTTTAGGCCTGAGATCACATTGTTTCATACAAAGTGTAAATAACCTTTAATATGAGCATAGTATTTTTATAAATGTGTTTTTATGTTTACTTAGTAACATTCTTTAAAGCCAGGCTTTTATTTTTTATATATTAAACAGACGGATATTCAGTGCTTTTATTTTGAAAGCGTCTCGCCGAGACCTCGTACACATCCGGTGCTTCGGACTTTACCGGCAGTAGGAAAAGTGTGTCTGCAAGGCATTTCCACTAGCACGGCTCGGCTCGGTACGGCTCGGCGCGCTATTTGCGTGTTTCCACTAGCACGCAGTACCTGCAACCGGGTACATTTTTGGTATCACCTCAGCCCTGGTTCCAAGCGAGCCGAAGGGTTACTAAAACGTGACGTCAGCCGACTGCCTTCCACTGATTGGCCGATGAGTGTCGTCACTGGAAGCGTCATAACCGCGCGACTTTTCAATAGTGTTTTGTCTCGCGGCCCGGAGTCTTCTCTGGCTCTCTTCTCTTGCCTTCTGTGCGACAAAAAGCCACAGGGTGAGCAGCAACACGATCGCCTCCATGTCCTCCATGCTGTCCTCCTCTGATGTTGTTGTTGTTGTTGTTCTGGTCTCCCGTTTTTGTACGTTGCTCGGCGCCGTGTAAATGACGTCACAGCGGTTTCGCGCAGCCGTGTTATGACGACCCCGCCCACGTCGAGGAGGCACCAGTTGTAATGGAAACACAACCAAACCGAGCCGGGCCGAGCCGTGCCGAGCCGTATCGAGCCGAGCCGTGCTGGTGGAAATGCGAGTGTGTCTTCAATGCTAAAAGCAAGCAAAGTGTGCCTAATCCACATGAAACGCCCTAGCACCTGGCTAATAAGGGGCACAAGGTTTGTTTTGTTACCATTTCATGCCATATTTATGTCCGGCTCGAGTTTGGTTGCCGTTGATATTTTCATGCATAAAACGTATTGTGGTTAGCGGTAGCTACTATTAGCATCGGCCAAGCTGCCGTGTCGGTCTGTATTGAAGTGAGATGAAGCTATAAGCCAACTCGTAGGTTGTTTTGGTAATGCAACAGGACATATTTTGTCTTGTTTTATATGAGGTCTGCTAAGGTTAAAAACTGTTTATTGGGTTAAAAACGAACAGTTAAAAATGCTAATTTCATGTCAAATATTGTTTTATATTGCACTCTATGTGAGGTTGTCTTTCAGTTAAACCGCTACGTCCTCGTGGCCATGGACTACTTCACCAAATGGCCAGAGGCGTATGCGGTGCCGGATCAGAGCGCTGCCACCACCGCGGAGAAGCTGGTGGAGGAGATGTTTGCCCGTTTCGGGGTCCCTGCGGAGCTCGACAGCGACCAGGGGTGGAACTTCGAGTCCCAGGTCTTTGGGGAGGTCTGCCGGCGACTGGGGGTGCACAAGACGAGGACGACGCCGCTCCATCCTCAGAGTGACGGGTTGGTGGAGCGGTTTAACCGCACCCTGGCCACCCAGCTCGCCATCCTCACCAGCCAGCACCAGCGAGACTGGGACCGTCATCTGCCCCTGGTCCTGTGGTCCTATCGGACGGCGGTGCAGGAGTCCAGTCACTGCACGCCGGCTGCCCTTATGTTCGGGCGGGAGCTCCGGACACCGGTGGACTTGGTGTTCGGGTCCCCGCTCGAGCCTGAGATTGCCGGGGGTGTGGCTATGGACTATTTCCGCAGGCTGAGGGATCGCCTGCTCGTGGTCCACGACTACACCCGCCAGGCTCAGGCTGCCTCAGGGGTGAGACAGAAAAGGGGCTAGGACACTCGCTGCCGGGGACGAGCGTTCACACCCGGGGACAGGGTGTGGGTGTACTGCCCCGTCAGAAAGAGGGGGGTCTGCCCCAAACTACGGAGCCACTGGCAGGGGCCAGGGGAAATCCTCGACAGTGTCCGAGGTTGTATACCGGCTGCGGATGCCGGGTGCTCAGGGGAGGCTGGTGGTGTTGCACCAGGACAGACTATCGCTGTACCGCCCCCTCGCCCCGGTTGCTGCTGGTGAGGAAGGAGGAACGCCTCGCGGTTCCCCTGGCGACTCCTCTGTCCCTGCTGGCTCCCCGGGTGGGGCCGTTGACCCTGCGGCTGCCGCCCCTGGGGGGTTTCAGCGGCCGAACCGGCGGCACCGGCCCCCCGAACACTTAAGAGTAGGGATTGACCGATATATCGGCCGGCCGATATATCGGGCCGATATTTGTGGTTTTTAAGTGTATCGGCATCGGCCGATAAGCGGCTGCTGAGTTCGCCGATAGTTTTTTTCCCGGCATTATTCACAGACAGGCGTTTTTTACTATTTGTCAATATTGTTTTTTAAAGTTCAATAAATGTTCCCTTTTAAATTGGGACTTGTAACATTTGTTATCATCATTGTGTCATTTTTATGATGTAAATTGAGGGAGCAAAAGCAGTATCGGCTCCAAATATCGGCTTAAGAAAATCGGCAGCCCATATCGGTCATCGGCTAAGGCTGATGAAAAAAAATCGGTATCGGCACTAAAAAAATCCATATCGGTCGATCCCTACTTAAGAGACTATGTGACAGATGATGGGGTCGTCGGGACGTCTGACCCCTGAGGTGGGGGCTGTGTGGCGATCACGGGTGTGGGCGCCATGTTCGGGAGCCGCGGGGGGTTCTGGGAGTTGGGGTTGTCCGTTGACAAAAGGGGGTTTAATCGAGTTGTTCTGTGTTTGGGGTTAATGGGTTCGGGATATTTAATGGTTGTGTGTTCTGTTAACTTATTGTTCATTTCATTGTTGTGGACACCGTCACTGGGAGAGAGGTCTCCGGTGGTTAGGTGTAGCATGTTCATGTCATGTTTTTGGGCTAATAAAAACCAACTCTCGTTGTCGTGCGGTGTAAGGGGCGCGAGAGTTGAAATAGAGTAAACCTGGTCTTCCGTCTCTCCCTGACCGACGCTACAATATATTTAAATTCATGGAGTAAAACCTGTGAGTCTACAATAAGCTTATTAGAAAAAAGGTCAACTTACATGATTGTGATAAAGGCAGTTAAAGGCAATTTCAAGTAAGAGTAAAGGTAACTGTATTTTGTTTTCTTCTTTTCATAGCTCTTACGGTGTGTTTACAGTGAATACGGTCCAAGGAATAAAACATTGTGAACCATCAGTTTGAGAGTTCGACCATCATTTAGCCGGGTATGCTACACAGAGGCTGCTAGACCTGGTGGTCTAGAGAGTAACGGAGGGGCCAGATACAGCATCATCTACTGATGTACAGGAGTGTAGTGCTGGTCCTGCTTTGTCGGACCAAGAGGACTGTTTTGACTTAATTTGAATCTTCATTACATTAGCTACCCACATGAAGGTGTGTCTTTAACTGACGCAACACACTCATTATTGTATAGTTATTGTATTTTTTTTGCATTATTGTACGTTTAATAGGCAATTGATTTCATGTTAGTCTTGTTACACAATGTCCATTCTTTACAAGACTAAAATAAATGTAAAAATATATTTCTACAAGCAGGCCTATATAGTCAAGAACAACAAAGGATGACGAAGCTGTTGAGAAGGCTCAGACACAAGGACGCACGGTAATTTAATTTTTATACGTGTATATTCCTATAATAAACTGGGGATGACGCCAACCAGTGCTGCGTGGTTTGACTTGGGTCTTTGTAGAAAAGCAAAGCCACCATAACGACATATCATCTTTAGGGGCTTATGTCTCTCCGCCTCTCTAATGGCGCATTTCCACTAGCACGGCTCGGCTCGGTACGGCTCGGCTCGGCGCGCTATTTGCGCGTTTCCACTAGCACGCAGTACCTGCAACCGGGTACATTTTTGGTATCACCTCAGCCGTGGTTCCAAGCGAGCCGAAGCGTTACTAAAACGTGACGTCAGCCGACTGCCTTCCACTGATTGGCCGATGAGTGTCGTCACTGGAAGCGTCATAACCGCGCGACGACCGCCTAGAATGTAAATAAAAACAAGACGCGAGACAAGACACCACTTTTTACTGCTTTTTGACTTGGAACGAGATTGGCTTCTCAGAAAAAATCCCACTTCCTTGGTCGGTGGAGGAGGTCCAGACGTTCCTGACTCTGGTTGCCGAAGAACGGATTCAGAGGGAGCTCGACGGCACCACGCGTTGTTGTTGTTCTGGTCTTCCGGATTTGTACGTTGCTCGGCGCCGTGTAAATTACGTCACAGCGGTTTCGCGCAGCCGTGTTATGACGACCCCGCCCACGTCGAGGAGGCACCAGTTGTAATGGAAACACAACCAAACCGAGCCGAGCCGAGCCGAGCCATGCCGAGCCGTATCGAGCCGAGCCGTGCTAGTGGAAATGCGCCATAAGTTTGTGTTTTATTCTCTCCCCCTCCTCCTATCTGTGTGTGTCTCTCACCCCGAGGTTGCTCTTATTTTTATGGCTGAGGTCTCTCATCAGGGGATGAATGAGCTGGTCCTTCCTGCGGGAGAGGGTCTCTGAGTCCCTGAGGGTCTGGTTCTCCCGGACCAGGACCTGGTTCTGCTCGGCCAGGTGGGCCAGCTCCTCATGCAGTGCCTCCCTCTCCCCCAGACACTGAGCCACCTCCTCCGAGACGTCACGCCGGGCCTGCAGCTGGAGCTCCACCGCAGCCTGCTTCATGTGGTCTGCATGCTTGGTTTTCCCCCTGGAGAACATCTTACTACTATAATAGCAGGCCTGTCGCACCATTTACTCAAGTTACTCATGTGTGCATGTGCCAAGCAGCCTGCAGCTCACACACACTCACAGCCCGCGCGAACGCATACATAACGCATACATCGTCCGCACGCACATAAACACAATAATACATTGAAACGCACACACGCACGCACGCGCACAAACCGTATGTCAAGGCTCGGCTTAGCTTAGGAGGTAGAGCAGTTGTCTTGTAACCGAAAGGTGGCTAGTTAACTGCTTCTGACGAGCTCTCTGTCGTCTTGCATGGTTGACTCTGTCGCGCTGTGTCAATGTGTGGATCAACCGATATAACGCATCGTGTCCACTGCATCCTTCCGTTGACCGTTGACCTGATCAGTGATCCCCATTGACTTCGAATGGGGACGGACGCACAATGCATTGTGGATCCGTGTGCTCCTTTGGAGCCTTCGGCACCGTCAAAAAGATCACCCAATCAGATCAGGTATGCAAATTTAAGCACTGTGACACTACTCGGGCTCTGACGACCCTGGAAAGCTCCTCCATCCATCAGCCACGCCTTTCGACGTCCTTTGACGGACGGTAGAGTGGGCACGAGGCGTTAAAGACCATTCACACCCTACGGTAAATACGGATACGGACCGTTTCGTCCAGTCCCGTGCCGTGTTCCAATACCCGTACTGTCCGTACTTACTAGCCAAAATTGAAGTATACTTCAAGGACCCGGATGCCGTACTCAAAACGGACTAATCGTGAAGTGTGGATCGAAGGACACTCCCCGTACTCAACGGCAGCCATCTTAGCTACGTAGCGGAAGAGGCAGAGCCAGGCTTCGAGCTCAACTCGGAAAAAATAGTAGACTAAACTTAATCATTGGTATCATAATATCAGGACTACGACTTTAATAACTTTAATCACAAAAGTAAACCCCCACTATAACTTAAATGACAGGTCTAATGCTGCTGTTGTATGGGCTACGTTGGTAGACAAAAAAAAGCATACATGACGTTAAAATAACACCTACCCTAGCATTGTCTGTCTCCGTCAGGAGGAGGAGGTAACGTCGACGACGTCGGCGCATTCTCCACATTTGCTGCGTTAACGGACCCATATTGCACAACTAAAAAGATGTTTAAACACAACGGGTACTTTATTCCACACTTCAAAGCGGGATTTTTTTTGGCGGGTGACGAGCGGCGGCTGTCGCGATCATCATTTCCGGTAAGTGCACCACAGAGTACTCGATTTGGAACAGCACTCACATCTGAAAAATGAGTGTACTCATGTGAGTACGGATAGTGCAGAAAGTGTACTTCCTTTAAGTATACTCATGGAAGTACAGGTATTGGAACACGGCACCGGAGGTGTTTCTTCCGTAATCGAGTCCGTCGCCTCTGAGCTTACCCATCCGGAGTGCTCCGGGAGAACCGGAGCAATACCACCGGAAATTGAGGCGGCAGTATAGAGTCAAAAGTCAGTCCATTCGCGAATCTTAAACCAAACGAAGAAGAGAGAACGGGACATTTATAAATGGCGCAAAATTTGGAGGAGAGGATCTGCGAGTTGTTGAGGGGGTATATCTACCTGTATGATTCTACCGTGCCAGGTCATCGCGACAAACAACGATGCATGAACAGCTGGGAGGAAATAGCGCTCTCTCATCGGCAAAACTAAAGAAACAAACTCGCCATTGATGTGACAGTTCTCATTGAGTGGTCTCACATGCCACCGCCGCGTACACTTTTTGCGCCTTTGTCTGCGATTTCGGATGAGACGAAGTAAAATCAACTCCTCTACAGATGCCATGTTTGAGACTGATAGATTTTGAGATTGTCGATGCCGGTATTTATAGACTATATCACACTCGCCTAGGTAAGACGTTCTGTCTATAGACTGTAGAAATTGCGATAAAAGGGAAGAGACAATTTGTCACCTTGACAAGCAACGGCGGGTCGTTCATTTTGTCATATAGAAACCGTTATATTCAAACATTGCACCGACTGGCATATCAACAGATAAATCACATGATCTTAAAGAGACAGTGTCCCTATAACACTGATCGAAAACATGTCAATAACACAGTATTGTGAATTATGTCTATAGAGTCCACCACAAGACTATACTTTCTTGCTCAAACTTAATATTACTCTCTTCCTTGAGCCTCCCCAAATGCTTTGCGATATTGATATTTAAAAACTATTTAATAATTGTTTGCATACATAGTATACTACACTTTCCGTTCAAAAATTACCCGTTACCATAAATTGACAAATTTTATAATGTAATCAAATGCTCACACACTAGCTGCTTTCAGGCACACGTGTAAGTCCTGATATTCTCCTGATGGGCCGTATGTGTGAACAACATCCTGACATTTGTACCCTGAAAATCTCCTGAATAATACTACCACTGAGGTAGTATTTTCTCCATAGGAAATGTAAATTACCTTATTTGTGAATGAGGAGTAGAAAGTCGGTATTTCTCTCACCACTTCATTGGGCGTGTTGATGACGCTTCTGCACGTCATTGAGTGGCCCCCTAAATGATAATCAGCCTGTTGCCTTTTGTTCGCGGAATGGTTAAAAAATATTTAAATGTTGGCACTGCAGACTCATTTGTGGTGAACGAACGTGATACGTTGTAAAATTATAGGTGAAATGTTATTATATTATGCGCTCAGAAATCTGTTACATTATGGACTGGGCTTTCCACATTATTGCTATGGGTTTAATTACAGCTAGAGATGAGCGTGCGTAACGTGCACGCGAAAACTGTAGTTAATATATAATAACCATTGTGCACATATAGTATCCTACACTTCTATGTAGACCGCCACCTTCCCCACACATTCCAGCCTTAACCTATACAACAATAACACTTTATAATATGCTGTCATACACTATGATATACTTTATACTGATATAGTATAGTATATTACAGTATACTATACTATACTATAATATACTTAATACTAATATAGTATAGAATATAATAGATCTAATACATAATATTATACCATAATAGATCTACTATAGAATACACTACTACACTAAATATAATAGATCTTATTTAGTAATATAATACTATACTAATATGACAGAGATCTAATATAGAAATATTCTACTATACTTAGATCTTAGAAATTAATACTATACTATTTAACCTACAACAAATCTAATTATGTTATACTATCCTCATATAATAAGTACAATATTATACTATTCTAATATAAAAGAACTAATAAAGTAATATGCTATACTAATATTATACTATACTTACTGATTTAATTGATCTACGATTGGCATATTATACTGTACTAATATATCTAATTTAGCAATATAATACTATACTAATATAAAATATTGAATATAATTATACTATACTAATATATTAGTATTAGTATTTATACATCAATTATAGTCAAACACTAAACTAATATAATACATCTAATCTAGTAATTTTATAGGATACTAATATAATATAGCTAATAAAGTAATTGTATACTATGCTAATATAGTGCATCTAATATAGTAGCATTATGTTAATACTAAGTGTAATGCACCTAGCTTGTTCCAGAGCAGCTTCCATATGCAGCTCATAAAGTTGGTTGTTGTGCGCCTCCTTCTCATTGGCTAATTGTTTCTCCAGCGAGGACAAATCTGACATCAATCTCTCCTTCTGCTCCCCAAACTCTTCTAGAGAAGCTAGCTTTCCGGCTGGAGGAGGACGAGAGAAGAGAGAAGGAGGGAAAGAGAACAGAGGTGAACAGAGGAGATAAGGGATGTGGAGAGAGGGGGCAGGAGATTAGAGAGGAGGATACGGGAAGGGGAGGAAGGGAGGAGGAGAGGAGGAGTAGAAGAGAGGAGAGGAGGGAGGAGAGGAGAGAGACTGGAAGAGGAGAGAGAAAGGAAGAGGGGAGAGTCAGAGGAGAGGAGGAGTAGAGGAGAGGAGGAACGGAGGAGAGCAGAGAGGAGGAGGGGAGAGAGCGGACTGGAAAGGAGGAGAGCAGAGAGGTCGACAGAGGATAGGGGTGAGAAGGGGAAGGACAGGGCAAAGGAGAGAGGGGAGTAGATGATAGAAGTAAACGGTGAGTTAGTATGCAGACAAACAGGGTTTCAGCCGGACATAACGACATGCTGCCTGAAACAAGCAGTTCATTCACCCCTGGAATAAAATAGTGCCTTCTATACCTCAGATGGTCTTCTCATGAGAGATCTCACAGGTAAGTCATGTTATAATGGTACCTGTGATGTTGTCGCCTATATTTTTAAATACACATCCTGTCCATAGGGAAAGGTGATCATTAAAATATCATTAGAATATAGCAGGTGATCAATAAAACATCACAAGTAATCAATCAAATATAAAAATATTACAGATGGTCAATAAAATATCAGAGGTGATCAATGACACATTCCAGGTGATGGAAACATCATGACAGGTGATCAATCAACCCACCCAGCATCATGTTCTCGGAGGAGAGCTTCTCGCTCTTCTCCTGGTGCTCCTGTTGGAGCTTACTGAGCCGGAGTTCCAGGGAACGGTTCTGCTCTTCCCAGGTGCGTTGTTCAGACTCCAGTCGCGCTGCGCATCCCATCAGCTCCTCCTCCAGCTGGGCCACGGAGCGCTTCAGGTACTGGACCACGTCCTTCATCTCCTGCTCCAGCTGGGAGTAGCGCAACAAGGAGTCTGCCTTCTGCAGCTCCGCCTCATCGCACTTCTGTTGATACCTGGAGGACGGCAGCATTGTTATATGAATGTAAAAATATGAGTAGACCTACATCCCTAGCACCCTACATCCCTAGCACAGCACGCCAAGCGGGACTAGGCCATGGAAAGGAAAATGTGTTCCTTTTAAATATTTGTTTAGTAGCTTAAAGAAGGAGCATTCAAACAATGTTTGTTAAAGGGGACATATTATGAAAACAACACTTTTCCAGGGATTTGTTTTGGGTCTCTGGTGCTCCCACGCACATACAAACTTTGAAAAAAGTCCCTACATGATTTTTTTGAGTGAGATATGCATTTCTGAAAGCAACCTGCCTACTGTTGCCAAACAAGCGAGTCAGTTTCAGTGCCCCTTCCTACGTAGGAAAGGGGCACAGTTGAATATTACCTCCCCCTTCCCAACTCCCCTCCAATCTGAGTAGAGCTAAGATTTTGTGGACCAGCGGACAAGCTGCTCTGGCGGGGGGAACTCGGCGGCAGCTCAGCTCCGGGAGTACAATCCCTTTCTCTATCGGACTGCCGCCGAGCTCCCCCAGCCAGAGCTGCCAGACTGCCGCCGAAACTTCGCAGAGCTGAGCTGCTGGACTGTCGCCGGAGCAGCCGGAAAGATTCGGCGGCCGAACGGCTTCGACTGCAGCAGTCCGGTAGCTCCGGTGCAGTCGTCGAAGCTTCGGCGACAGTCCGGCAGCTCCGGCACGAGGAGCACGGCGGCAGTCCGGCAGCTCAGCTCCCGGAGTACAATCCCTTTTACCTCCATGTCGCGGCTCATGGACTTCAGAGGGTCAAGGCAAAAGTTGCTTTCTCCCCCGAGTCTTTACTTGTTGTGAAAGTGCCAGAGATGTCAGACGCAGTCTTTATGATTGATAATATCATCCGAGGCGCCCAAAGCTTTTTGCCGTGCTATTAGATATAATATTATATAAATACCCATATATAATATTATTATTATTATATTATATTACATAGATATAGAGCTCCAGGAATCCGAAAACGGCAACAATCCCTTCTTCAGGTATTCCGATTGCAGGGCAGTGGGCACGACTGCCCCGTTTCCTTTCATAATGACCCTGTCTTCGACGGTGAGTTCATCAAGGAAACTGAAGAATGGTCTCACCTCTGTAGGTACGCTGCATGGACGTCTTGGCCAGCCCCGTTGAATGAAACAGGTGAGTTTCTGCAGCACTGTCTTCAGCAGTGTATTGACAGAGTTCTTCAAGAAACCGTGTGGATATTAGTTGAACTGTCATCACCTCAAACTCTGGCCGTTATCGTTATGCCCTCTGGGGGCTGGTGTTGCACCTCGGTGCACGGGAGAGGTGTCAGCTAAGTAGAGGTGCTTTCCTTTTTTTGTAGGTGAGAGTCAGGTCGAAATTTTGCAAACCGTAACATCATGCGTTGATGGCGAGCTGGGCTGGTGTGAAATGGCTTTTTGTGAATGGTGACCAAGGGCTGGCCTGGTGGTCAGTCTCAATCACAACCGGCTTGCCGTAGATGTAGTCATAGTAGTCATCCTTTTCGATTTGCGCGTATCTCGTCTCTGTCTGGGTCAGTGCGAGACGCATATTCCATGGGATTCTCCTCTTGGAGGCTAGCAGCCCTTAAACCATATTGTGATGCATCGCAGGTGAGTGTCACTGGTTGCCTCACATTATAGTAATGGAGTACAGGTGGGCTGCTGATGCAGGCCTTGAGTCTGTCAAAAGCATTCAGTTGATGCTCCCTCCATTTCCACACCACTTCCTTGTGGCGCAGCTGACGTAGTGGTGTGGTTAGTTCACATAGGTTTGGAATGAAGTTAGTCTTCTTTATTGATGACCACGGTCTAACAGAGAATCCATGCATATCGAGTTCCGGGTAATCGCATAACCAAATCACGTGAAGTTAATCCCGCAAGACCCACTCATAATACAGTAACACTTTAGGGTCAAACTGTTAAACACAGTACAGGCGATCTACACTCACATCACGTTCGCAAAATACACAGGCGAGACCCGAATTGATAAGATAGTAACACTTTATAATGAAAGCTAGTAAATCAGATACAGCGATCTACACTTCAGCCAGTTCGCACTTACACAGGCGAGACTAAAAGTGAGATAGGAACTTGCTAATGAAGTCGAACACAGCAGAAACTTACTTAGCGTCCACTGCACAAGGAAAGCCACCTAGAAGCCAATTATCTCATTAGCAACATCATTGTCAGAAGTAGACACGCTTGTGCTGCGTGTATTTGTTGAAGAGTGTCGTCGTACTGCTTGAAGGCTGTTGTGTTCACCTCAGAAGCTGGCTTTTCCTCAAATAAGCTGTACGAAACCCAAAAGCAGGTCGGTTTCAGGCTTTCTCCATCTCATGCGAATAAAGCACTGACTATCCTGACATATCTGATCAGCATAGTTGCTGGTGTTTTTGCGAGGCGTCAATGTGTACTTATGAAGTGTGCAAGAAACTAGCGGCCTGTGAAACACTGTAAGGGACGACAAGAGTATCAATATTTTATAATGGCAGTGAGCAAAGTTATGGGACAAGATGTTTAAGTGAATGCAGGAAAAACCTATCTGTCATCCTAAACTGAGGAGTCCGGGCTATTGTCGGTAAGAGAGAGGCCTAATACTGACTGTGTCGGACAAAAGTCTGGTGAGTGTGGTGCTCGCTTTTTTTAATACTCATTGCATTTGCATCAGGACAACAAATGTGAGCTATAAATATCGGCCTAAAGAA
>OLKM01003453.1:24464-36195 GCA_900291075.1 Melanogrammus aeglefinus | reverse complement strand
GGCCCGAGCCGATGTCTCCCTGTCTCGTCGCTCCCTGACAAGTTCCTGGGAAATTTCGGGAGGAGAT
Source organism: Melanogrammus aeglefinus (assembly GCA_900291075.1). Lineage (NCBI taxonomy): Eukaryota > Metazoa > Chordata > Actinopteri > Gadiformes > Gadidae > Melanogrammus > Melanogrammus aeglefinus. The sequence continues at coordinate 36,128 of OLKM01003453.1, read as the reverse complement.
TGGACTTGGTGGGACTCCCTTTCTTGATCCCCATTACCCTGGCTGTCACTTGTCCTGGCGAGGCCTGCTCCAGGGCTGAGTAAAGCCACTCCTGACGTCTGGGAAATAGCAGGCAGGAGCAGGCGGGGTCGTCGGTCCGGGGGCTGAGTTAGTATTGCTCTGACATGAGTGCCGGTGGCCAGAGAGAACCTCCCCCCCCTCCCCCCCCCAACAGACCATCAGAGGTCAGGTGTGCTCTGCCTTGGGGCCCAGGTGGGGGTGATGATACACCAGACCAGCAGAGGTCAGCCTTGGGGTGGATGATCATCAGCCCTGGAATTCTTTGGAGCCGTTCATGGCTAAAACATTTCCTCATTAGCATATTCCACCTCCAAACAAGGTTTGCTTATTTTATGATAGAATAGCGCAGTTTTGCTTTTGTGCTTTTTTTTTTATGGAGAATTCTTACTTTGCCTTTGATGAGCTTTCTATTTTCAGCTTGAATGAAAGGCTTATCACTAGTTACAGAACGGGTGAGTCCTCAGAAGACAGAACGGGGAAGAGCAAAGGGATCTGTTCCAAACACACAGCACGGTGAAGGGAAATGTCCATCCATTAGCCAGCTATGCTGCTGAACGAGGACCATCTCATTAGCAGCCCGTATCTTCTAACTGCGAAGGAGAGAGGTTTTTCTCTTAGCCATAGTCAAAGCCGTAGGAAGCCTTTGTGTTTCAGGAGGCTCGTGGATGTCATCGGCCCTCTCTTATCAGACAGGTAACATGAGAGTCTGAGCGCTGTAGTCCCCGTCTAGTCTGTCTGGGGGAAATGAATCCTATGACATGATCAAAATCGCAACAGTGAAATATCCCACTTTATCACCATCTACAACCCCCCCCACCCCCCCTACAACACACACAAACACACACAAACGCACATCCCCAAACAAACAGAAACACTCCCACCCACCCCCCGAAGTAAGTCTAGCGGTTCGACTCCCATGTGGTTTGAATTCCAGCGGTTCCGGGTTCAATCCACATGTTGCGGACTATCTTTAGGCCTCCCCGAGCAAAACACCTGACTCCTGCTTTCACCAAAGCACCGCCTCCGCCCTCCAACTGCACACTTATTTCTGCTTCCTCCACCGGGAGCGGTGGTACCACAGTCGGCGGTGGGGGTGGAGGCTGATGAGGGCGTAGGGGGGTTGAGGGAGCGTTCAGTGGAGCCTGCCTGATGAAATTTACTAAATCAAGCCACAGCTGTTCGGTTGAAGCCGGGCTCCCGGAACAATCTGATTTCAGGGTTTTTTTCCTGAAACTTTATTCAACGATTTTCTTTTTATGTAACATTCCGATTTTATTCTAGCCACAGTTTGAGTTCTGTTTGGACAGACGTGACAATACATCTGCTTCATGCGGCATAAGTGGTGTTGTTAGCATAAACACTGTCAAATTTTCCCTGACGAGTTAATCACGGTGCAATGCTAATTCGACTGGCTGCTCGACATTACCTGATGAATCCGGAATGGGACACTTTGACATTTGGACATTTGAGGGGAACAAGTTATCGAGACAAACACACACACGTCTTTTGTAACGGAACAGTTTTTTGTGTGTTTCACATGAATCTTCCCATGAATCTCTTGTGTATGAAGCATTGCATGAAGACAGGCATGTGCTGCTATCCGACGTTTAAACTTTAAGCAAATTTTAGCATCTTATCTGGGTACTTTAGTTATAGTATATATAGTATACATAGCCAGATCAAAACACTGTAAAACACTTTTTCTTAAATCATGAATAATGATACCCATTACCTAATGTAAGCAGTAAAATATCTGAATGCACGTCTAAAGAGCTTTTATTGTGAAAGCTCCTTAAAGGTGCGTGAGTGGGTACTCTGGATGCATGTACAGGTGGTTGTTGCTAAAACGAGCAGTAAAAAGAGGAAGATGATCCAAGAGTGTCGCTGGTTCAATGTCCAAGCCATTGGTTATGCTGTTAGGACGCATGGTAAAATGTCCCGGTGGGTGCCTGCATTTCATCTTCAACAACGCTCCTCGTAACACTCCTACGCCTAACGATTGACGGAACCACAAATGGAACCTAGCCATGGGGATAACGCACCTCCCTCTGTCCTACAACTGTTAGCCAAAAACATGGTGGAAGCGCGGCGATGCAACATGGTGGTCCGTGGAAGAGGACCCACTCTACATTGTTAAGGGCTCTCTCTAAGGTTTCGAAAAAACATTGATTATCATTTTCTACACACTAGACCTTTATGGTTCATAAGATAAAGTTGGAGGATTAAGGCACTATAGCCGGCTTTGGTGTGGCTTGTCCGATTGTTCGCAGTAGAAATGAAACCGTTTAACTCAAGCATGATTAAGCACTTTGCTTTGGTGCAAAACTTAATTTCTTTTGCTATGTAAATGCTGTTGCAATAAGGCTGACAAAAAGCGTATGGTGGCGAAAGAAGTGTGTTGACTTAATAATTCATGACAAGAAATGAAAGAACAAAGCGTGCCAAGAGCACGGTTCGAGAGAATGAGAGAGAGAGAGAGAGAGAGAGACAGACAGACAGACAGACAGACAGACAGACAGACAGACAGACAGACAGACAGACAGACAGACAGACAGACAGACAGACAGACAGACAGACAGACAGAGAATGAGAGAGAGTGTGGGAGAGAGAGAAGAGAGAGAGAGAGAGAGAGAGAAGACAGAAGAGAGACAGAGAGCAGACAGAGAGAGAATGAGAGAGAGAGAGAGAGAGAGAGAGAGAGAGAGAGAGAGAGAGAGAGAGAGAGAGAGAGAGAGAGAGAAGAGAGAGAGAGAGAGAGAGAGGAGAGAGAGAGAGAGAGAGAGAGAGAGAGAGAGAGAGAGAGAGACAGAGAATGAGACAGACAGACAGACAGACAGACAGACAGACAGACAGACAGACAGACAGACAGACAGACAGACAGACAGACAGACAGACAGACAGACAGACAGACAGACAGACAGACAGACAGACAGAGAGAGAGAGAGAGAGAGAGAGAGAGAGAGAGAGAGAGAGAGAGAGCGCTCTTTGGCAAATAATCAGAAGCGATAAGCTTGTCTGACCATCAACCTCACTTAATTTCCACTGGGAAGGCCGAAGCTAAAAATGTATACACTCATTAACTTGGTGGAGGCGCTTGTCGACTGCCCTAATTGAAATGATGTTAATATTAAAATATAGTATATATATATATATATATATTTATATATAAATATAGGTAATAACTGATATACTTTTCAGTATTACATGCAAAAAGATGGACCATGGATTGGCCAAGTGATGGAAGGGTAAACAATCAGAACAAACCAATTGCTAGGGGTACCATCTTGTGTTTCTGCCCTGATTCCATATCGAGTATCAGGATTGAGCTGTGTCTGGTGGCTCTCTAAATAATTCACTGTTCACCATCATCAATGTATCCTCTCTCTGCTCCTCTCTCTCCCCCTCTCTCTCTCTCTCTCTCTCTCTCTCTCTCTCTCTCTCTCTCTCTCTCTCTCTCTCTCTCTCTCTCTCTCTCTCTCTCTCTCTCTCTCTCTCTCTCTCTCTCTCTCTCTCTCTCTCTCTCTCCCTCTCTCTCTCTCTCTCTCTCTCTCTCTCTCTCTCTCTCTCTCTCTCTCTCTCTCTTCTCTCTAGGGGGTGGCTACCATAGACATCCAGGTCATGCTTGGGTGTTAAACACACTCAGAGGCTACAGTAATAGGCATGGAACGCTTGGCTGAAAAATCTCAATTTTTAAAATTAAAAATAAACAGTAACATCCAAATAGCTTCATTGTTTAAATACGACTGGGCTCCAATTATTGACACATGGGCCATGGGCACTCTCTTTGCCCTATTCCCTGGGGAATCCTTGAAGCTCCTTCAACCCTCAAGCTCACTTAGCTGGGGAAGGAGAAGTTAGCAGCACCGTATCCCAGCATGCATCTGGTTTGGCTCAGACCACCTACCCCAATCAGCATGTAGTTCAGGCGGACTGAAGGGGCATTTTAACGATGTAACTTTATCATAAATTGCCAGAAAAGCTCACCTTTGGCTCCTCCCAGAATCTTAGAAGGGGCCAGAAAGCGGTCAAAAGTCTGTCTGACTGCACTGGGCTCACGGATTATATGGAGCCATGACCAGGTATAACACAATATGTTTTCATGCTATTTCACATCAAAAATAGCAGTTATTTCAGCTTTGAATTACACTCCTATCAACAGATCACAACAAGTGGGAGTTAAGAGTGTGATTATCTTGGCACCTCGCTCAAACTATTTGGGCCGGCCTGCTGCTTGTGTGCTGCTGGTCAGAATGACAATCATGTAATTAGTGTGGCTGACGTATGCGCTCAAACTCACAATGTGACATGTGGTTTCATTGTCATCTTTGACCAAGAAACATAGTGCCAGTGCAGCCACCCGCGTGCTTGACACTTTTAATTATCTAAAAATAGCATGTTGATTTACATGATGTCAGAGGCTAGGGGTAAAGATCTCCCTCCACGGGAGGCCAACGACGAGAGCATATTGTCACCCTGGCGTCTAGAAATCGAAGCCAGTGGGTTAGGAGTGGAAGCCAATTCTAAACCAATTTTCCCCTGTGGTGTTTATCAACACCACATCTACTACACAGTACAAAAATCATTTAAAAAGTCATTTAAAAAAAATATCCAAATATAACTAATATCCAAACCGTGATTTTTTTTAGGGGTACTATATCTGAATATATTACAATAATAATAATGATTATTATTAAGTCATAAAAAATGACAAAAAGCACACTTTTTAAGGGCAGTTAATAAGTATGTAGAATATATATTTATCCATATATTCATGAAAAAAAACATTCTACAAAAAGTTAACAGCCAAGTAAAATCTAATCAAATCTGCAGCAATAATTGATGTACTCAGAGATTACCACTTACATATTAAGGCATGGACAACCACACACACACACACACACACACACACACACACACACACACACACACAACACACACACACAACACACACCACACACACACACACACACACACACAACACACACACACACACACACACACACACACACACACACACACACACACACACACGGATGGATGGCTGTATGATCATCATGGTGAGCAAGCATGAATTATTCACCCATCCCCCGCTGCAGCTGTACCAACTGACAGCAACGATGTGGGATGAGGAGCCAAAGCTCTGGCCACAAATCCTCTCGCACGACAGAAGGCATATGACACAAAACACACACGGCCATCCTGTTTGGTTTTTCAAAACAAAAGTAGTCATGTTTGTTTGAGTAAAAAAAAAAAGAAAAAAAATCTGTCTTGTTGATTTTGCTTGAGCATTTTTAAAGAAAAAGAAAAAACTTGCCCATGCTAAAAGTAATAAAAACAAAGGGTAATATATAAATATATATAAATAAAGAATAGTAAGAATGATAGTATATTAGCAATATTAGGAAGTAATCATAATAAATAATGACTAGAAATGATCACAGTGTCAGTTCACACACTCGAGAAAAACCCGGCTCCAAGCAGACATCGCACCGTTAGGAAAGAATTCACCAGAAAGTTCTGGAGGGAAAAAAATATCCCTCCAGCCTTGCATCAATGTCTCCTTCAGTGACTTTTTACTTCTTCATATTTCTGAATTTGTCTCTAGGGGAATGGGCGCTGGATCACCAAGTGTCCACTTAAGTTCAGTACTGCAGACATTTTGTCAGCGACGTGGTTTCTCAGTCTGGGTCACCCAGTACGCAGAGTGCGCAGAGTGCGTAGGGCACCAAGTTCCTGGGGGTGGGCACCAAAAATTAAGGTTTGTAAAAAAAAAAAAGATGACATTATTGAATTTTTAAAAAAAAAAAAAGTAAATTAGTTATGAAGAGCTCCACCGTTGTTTTTTCTTAATTATATAAATAACTCACTTAATCACTTAATTTCGGCAAATTAGATGTTCTTACCTAACATATAAAAAGAGGCTCTCTCTCTCCCCCCCCCCCCCCCTCCAGCGGGCCTGCTCAGGGTGTACCAAACAGCCAATCACAACACAGCACCCCCAGTGGCGTTCGCCACTTACCCACCGAGCCAAAGCTTTATGAAAATGAGAGTCATAGACATAACAGGGTTATTTCCCATACTAATCCTGTGGAACAGACAAAGTATAAAGCCAAATCACCAAACAAGCTGTGAATAAAGCACCATTATATTTCTCTGCGTGCTAGAGCCGCTTCAAAAACCAAACCCAAGGCTATTCTAGTCACTCTAACTCTAAACCTTCAAGACTCTCTCATGCTCTTCTACTATCCTCTCTCACCCCATACCTCACTCTCTCACGCTATTGTAGCCTATACTCTTTCACCCTACACCTCACTCTCTCACCCTGTGCTAGCTTATCCTCTCGCGTCCCCACACCTCACTGTCCCACCCTGTTCTAGCTTATCCTCTCTCACCTAGTCCCACAAATCAGGCCTTAGATTTGTATCCGGGAATTACATGGATTGGGTCAGCCTGACTGTGAGATAGCTGACCGTTCATTTTGGTGTGGGCCAGCAGCAAACACAACCTCGGCCAGAACTAGTAAACCTAACTTTTCCCGGAGCCGGGGGGGGAAACAAGCTCAAACGTCCCGTTCGGACACCGACGTCCATAGACAAGGTGTCTGTCAACTGTTGGAAGAGAAACCAATGTAGTGTACTGGCCACGACAGCCTACAGCGTCTCTCTCGCTCTCTGGTCCTTCACTGAAGCGCTGCTTTCTTCACCCAGACTGTGTATCTGCCACTCTAGTGTGTTCAGTTCTCTGCGTTTAGCGGGATTTAGAGAAAACAAACGTCTTAATTTTAGGGGTTCATTCCCAGGGTTTTAGCACCAGGGGGTAAATGGGGATGAACGTTAGTGAAACATTCAAAACCCTGGGGTGCGGCCTGTTAAAAAGACATTGATACGGATGCTTCCACAACAACACTGTTGCAGTGCAGAGACAGTCGCTATTAAGGTATTCTTATGACATAGATTAAGACGTTCACTTCACTATTCAGTGAACACCTATTCAGACATACAGGAGCAAAGCCATATAGGTCAATGGATAATGAGCCCTTAAACATGCATTAATAAGGACTGTTTATAGATAGATAAAGATGGATGTTTGTGTTTGCCTGTTTGTGTGTGCTCTTGTGTGCGTGTGTGGTGCAATCGTGTTTGTGTGTGTGTGTGTGTGTGTGTGTGTGTGTGTGTGTGTTGTGTGTGTGTGTGTGTGTGTGTGTGTGTGTGTGTGTGTGTGTGTGTGTGTGTGTGTGTGTGTGTGTGTGTGTGTGTGTGTGTGTGTGTGTGTGTATTAGCTCTCCTGTGTCCACAAGGCAGATGGCTTTTGTATTGAGGGTGTTTAGGGTGCGGCAGCTGTCTCTGCTGCACCCCCTTCCTTCCTCCCTCCCCCCATCCCCCCCCACCCAACCCCACACACACACACACACACACACACACACACACACACACACACACACACACACACACACACACACACACACACACACACACACACACACACACACACACACACACACACACACACACACACACACTGAAAGGACATGGTGGGATCGCATGATGCAATCGGACACTCCTCCCCTCCATAATTCATTAATGGGGAAGACACAAGCGACCCCATACACAGTCCTCAGTCAACCCCTTGATACAGTCTGTCATCAGCCTCCGCCCTGGGCCTCCACTATAGGTCTCCTATTCCTCCACCATGAGCCCCATTAGACCAAATTAGACCAAATCCAGCACTCCTCTGGCCCGGCTCTGGCCTTACTCTGGTCATAGTCTGGTTTTAGTCTGGTCTTACTCTGGCCTTACTCTGGTCGTAGTCTGGTTTTAGTCTGGTCTTAGGCTGGTCTTACTCTGGTCTTATGGCGCTTTTCCACTACACCTTTCCAGCGCGACTCGCCTCGACTCGCCTCGACTCGCCTCGGTTCTTTTTGCGTTTCCACTAGGGAAAGTACCTGGTACCAGGTACTATTTTAGTACCTGCTCTGGTGAGGTTCCAAGCGAGTCAAGCCGGTACTAAAATGTGACGTCGACACACTGCTGGCCGCTGATTGGTCAGAGAGTGTCGTCACTCGTCTCATCTTCGGCTTCATACTGCTGTACGGCTTCCAAAACTCTCCTGTACTTTTCTGTTGTGTTTTGTCTCGCCGCCTGCAGCCTTTTCTGACTATCTTCTTTTGCTTTGTTTGTGACAAAAAGCCACAGAACGAGCAGCAAGTACACCACTGCCTCCATGTCCTCCATTGTTTGTGTTTGTGTCGCGCATAGAACATCCCTTGTGTCACGCAGTTTCGCACCGCCGTGCTATGACGACCCCGCCCACGTTAGTAGGTACTTTTTGTAATGGAAAAGGAACGTGGCCGAGTCGAGGCGAGCCGAGGCGAGGCGAGTCGAGGCGAGTCGAGGCGAGTCGTGCTGGAAAAGTGTAGTGGAAAAGCGCCATTAGTCTGGTCTTAGTCTGGTTTTAGACTGGTCTTACTCTGGTCTTAGTCTGGTCTTAGTCTGGTCTTTGTCTAATCTTACTCTGGTTTTAGTCTGGTTTTAGTCTGGTCTTTGTCTAATCTTAGTCTGATTTTAGTCTGGTCTTTGTCTAATCTTACTCTGGTCTTTGTCTGGTTTTAGTCTGGTTTTAGTCTGGTCTTACTCTGGTCTTTGTCTAATCTTAGTCTGATTTTAGTCTGGTCTTCCTCTGGCCTTCGTCTGGTTTTAGTCTGGTCTTCCTCTGGTCTAACTCTGGTCCTAGTCTGGTTTTAGTCTGGTCTTTGTCTGGTCTTAGTGTGATTTTAGTTTGGTTTTCCTCTGGTCTTAGTCTGGTTTTAGTCTGGTCTTACTCTGGTCTTAGTCTGGTCTTACTCTGGTCTTACTCTGGTTTTACTCTGGTCTTACTCCCAGCTCCTGTCATTCTGTCCCACACTATCCTTCCTTGACTTCCCCTGGTCACTGTCATGCTTTCATAACATGAAGCCTATGACCGCGTTCTCAAATCACTAAAAAATAAAAGAATAAAAATATTAGCAATAAAATATGCACAGACTCTGATTTAAAAAAATTCACCCTCATTCATGGTCTCTCTCTCTCTCTCTCTCTCTCTCTCTCTCTCTCTCTCTCTCTCTCTCTCTCTCTCTCTCTCTCTCTCTCTCTCTCTCTCTCTCTCTCTCTCTCTCTCTCTCTCTCTCTCTCTCTCTCTCTCTCTTCTCTCTCTCTCTCTCTCTCTCTCTCTCTCTCTCTCTCTCTCTCTCTCTCTCTCTCTCTCTCTCTCTCTCTCTCTCTCTCTCTCTCTACTCCCTCACTTTTTAACTATGGGGGGCGGGGGGGAGGGCGGGGGGGGCGGGGGTAGGACTTCAAAGCAGCTCAGAAGTTGGAGGAGAACAGAAAGGGGGGGTGGGGGGGTCCCGAGGGAACGCGGGTGCACTACTCACACACACTTCACACACTTCACACACTCACACACTCACAGCCCAAAGATAGCTGTGGAGCGTGCAAACAGAGGTCTTTGTGCACAGAGGCTGGGTGGCAGCTTCAAGCAGACCAGGAAACAAGCTGCCCTCATGCCTACACTGACTGCAATAATGAATATTAAATATGCTTCTTTTATCATATTGGACAAGCCAAAAAATACTCAAAAAAATACTCAAATACACACATACAAACACACACACACACGCACACGCACACACACACACACACACACACACAAACACGCAGCATTCACATTAACAAACCCACACCGTATATGCAGCATAAATATTAACAACCACACACACCAGCCAAGTGTTCAATAAATAATGTCAGACTTAACAACGACCATTTGAAGAGGACAAAGCTTGGTTGAAGATCCATCTCCGAGTACTCTGTTAAAAAAACAACCTTCGTGGTCTTTCATCCAAATGACTTTTTTCCCCCCATTGCTTATTCTTCTTCTTTACATTATTTCTCCGGGGCTCTTTGATCAAAAGATGAAGCAGATTCCTTCCGACCTCATCAGGAAATCACTGGAAACAGTTTTGTTTTTTTTCGCAGAGCAAAACCGCAAACCCAGAGACACCAATCTAATCCCACTCTGAAATAACACCGGACAATAACCAGGTCAACTGCATCAGGCTCGGAAAAACGAAGAAGAGAATTGGAAGTAATTGCCATTTGCTGGTGGGAGGAAGGAGACTGAGGGAGAGTTTTCGTGGACGATTTCATTGTGAGGAAGAGCACAAGCAGTCGGGCCAGTGGTGCCCATGGCTGTACTAGGTTCCCTGAAAAGATAACGTCTCTCACGCCAACACACAAAAAGCCCTCACACCGCACTTACTTTACGCACACCCACATCTTCCCTGGACTCCCTCTCTCTCTCTCCTGTTCCGATGAAAGGATGTGAGGGAGAGAAAACGGGCCAAAACGCTATGGAAGATAGCCAACAAACAAGCCTAAAGGTGCATGCAGTCAGAGGAGGATGTGTGCAGCGCTAGGTTGTGCGCTGGGGACTTGAGCGCGGCAAGTATGTTAGACACACATAAAATCAGCTACGGCCCAAAGATATTCTTCCTTATCGGACTGTGTGGCAAATCGATTGGTAGATAACGTCATGCGTTGCCATGTCAAAGTTGAACCATTCAAGCGAGGCATCTCTGCCCCTCCCTCCCCTGAATACTTGCTGCAGTTCTTTCTCCATAGAGAAACAAAAGTGGATCGTGCACGAGTACCAAGTGAACGCGGCTTAAATGACAAAAACAAAATGAGTCTGATTGCCCGTGTGCTCGAGGAAAAGTGATAAAAAAAAAATGGATGTGCTTAAACAAGCGAGGAGTGGTCAGCCATTTTGTAATCCTGGGCACCTCAATGGATCCGTCATTGGAAGCAAAGGATACAGCGAGAGATTGATGAATCTTGATACAATAGTCCTACAGGGCCGGCTAGGACACGATAACAACAGCACCGGCTCACCGTGGCTCCATCTGGCCTCCTTTAAACACCTGAGCTACAGCTTTTGTTTCACTGTAAGCCGTCTCTCTTTATCTGTCTCTCGTTTTGTCTGGTCTTGTCCTGCCCATCCCGGACTTCACCTACATGGCACTCAGAGGTCTAAGTCAGAAGCCAGAGGGGAAAAAGTATTAAATGCACTATGACTCTGGGCATGATTCATACACACACCCCCCCCCCCCCCTACATCTCGAGTCAGTCCTCCGGCGCCTCTTCCTCGACAGTTTCAACGACTTTTAGGGAATACGACATACCAAATCACACTTTCCAAACACCTTGCGTCGGAGATGCAAAGCGCAAGTGCAAGATAGACATTAATCTCCTCTTGGCCTGCGTCACCCGTCATCATCATAAGGATGATAATGATGACATGATTAATCTCAGGGCCAGAGCTGTTGCGGCGCGGCTCCGATTAGGAAAAACATTTGCATTCTGCCGCAGATGCAAACAAGCGATTCCAAGGTGACGCTGACAGTTCACGTCCCCGGAGACTCCGCTCGGCGTACGCATAGACGCCCTCGCCTACGCGCGGGAAAACACATGCTGTCGAACCGAGGAAACAACTGTGATATCTGAGCTTTGGTTGCCTGCTCTCTCTGCATACCAACGCCAACCTCCACACTGTACGACGCCTGACAAGACAAGA
>OLKM01003453.1:22500-24439 GCA_900291075.1 Melanogrammus aeglefinus | reverse complement strand
GCCTCTTCCTCGACAGTTTCAAACGACTTTTAGGGAATACGACATACCAAATCACACCTTTCCACCAAACACCTTGGCCGCGTCGGAAATGTCAGAGCGCAAGTGCAAGAATAGACATTGAATCTCTCTTCTGGCCTGACGGTCACCCGTCATCCAGATCGATCACAGATAAGAGATGATAATGGATGACATGAGATAATCTCAGGGGCCAGCTGTTTTGCGGGCCGCGGCTGTCCTCCGATTAGGAAAAACATTTTGCATTCTGCCGCAGATGCAAACAAGCGATTCCAAGGTGACGCTGACAGTTCACGTCCCCGGAGACTCCGCTCGGCGTACGCATAGACGCCCTCGCCTACGCGCGGGAAAACACATGCTGTCGAACCGAGGAAACAACTGTGATATCTGAGCTTTGGTTGCATCCTGCTCTCTCTGCATACCAACGCCAACCTCCACACTGTACGACGCCTGACAAGACAAGATAAGGTGAGATGTATTTTAGTCATCCCTGTCAGAAAATGTGGAGCAGCGGCAGTAGGGGACCCAATTAAAAGAAATAAAACTAAAAATATGCAAAAAGCAATTAAATCCAGCCATGAAATACGACCTGCGAGTTCTTTACAATCATACCTCGAATCATGCATCGTTTTTGTATTGACCTGCTCCTCCCTGGGTAGTTACAGGTGGAGATGTTCCTCTCTACCCGAAAATGGGGCTATTATACTGCTGAACACGATCGAACATCTGTCGATGCACCCCCAACCCCTAGGGGCACTTTAGAGCACGGGGGTATTTTATTTCTCATTAGCATAGCATACCTGCCTTTGGAAGGTGTAAGGAAACTTTACTACCTCCCTCGGACAGAATAGCTAGCTTTAGTTCATTGAGTCAACAATTAACCATTAAAGTTAATATTTCGAAAAAAAACACCATGGCTAAATTATGACATCAACATATTTTCTGAAAGACAAAAAATTTATGTTTTGTTTTTCAACTGACTAGAAATTTCCAGCAATATTCTTCCCTTGAACTGTGAAAAGGGAATATGCTAGATTACACCATGTCCCCAAAAAGGTAGCCTGCACTGACTTCCATTTTTAGCTGAAATTGATACCGAAATGTAAAATCCCCATGGTTTCTAAACTAGGAGCAGTGACAGACAACCCTATTAAATAAAACAGTGAAATGAATTATCATCCAGAACAGGGCCACACACACCTTCACCTGCTTTAGGTCCAAACCCTACAATTTAGCTTTACAGCGGCGCAAATTAATGTGGTACCAAATACTCAATACCATTCTCCCTGCCACTCAAGAGTTTACTCGGAATTGGCTTTGTGGGATTACTTTAGACCAATGAAACACCCCCTGCTGTGCCAGCCAACTCCTGCCGTTTTCTTCCTATTATATTAATTACCTCATAGCAATGCTCTCCTGCCCTATACTGAGAGGCAGGCTTCAGCCTTATAAAATGTACTTAAACCATCCCTCCCTCTATGAATCCTCCCTCCCACTCCACCCTCACCAACCCACATTGACATACAACCAACCCCCCGTCACATCTCTCCCCCCACACCCACACACACACACACACACACACACACACACACACACACACACACACACACACACACACACACACACACACACACACACACACACACACACCATCCTCCCCCCGTCCTCTCGAGGCACCAGAGCCCCTCCAGCTGAGCCTTTCAGGAGGGGCTTCCAGGGAGGAAGTAGGACAGTGGGAGGAGCAGAGCCGCTGGGCCAAGGGTGGAGGACTGATGGGTGGATGCTGGCTGATGTGGCAGGGGAGGGGGCATAGATTGGAAGGGCATAGAGCTTGTTTGGAAGATTGTGGTGGTGGTGGTGGTGGTGGTGGTTGGTGGTGGTGGTGGTGGTGGTGGTGGTGGTGGTGGTGGTGGTGGTGGTGGGT
>OLKM01003453.1:0-17500 GCA_900291075.1 Melanogrammus aeglefinus | reverse complement strand
TCTATTCCGGGCCTGTGTGGCCTTTACCCGATCTTGGACCCATTGACACCTTCGATGATGAAACCAAGCCTATCTAGGGTGTAAAAGGATACGATCCAGAACTTCCAGTTCTGCAGTGTCTGTGTCTGGACGTACTCTCTGAACCTCTGCCTCATGTGGTCGAAGCGCTGCCTGGTGATGGGGGCTCCTGTGGCGGGCAGCTGCTGCTGACACACGCTGCAGCAGAAGAGAAGTTACACTGGATGAACTGGAGGAGTGCTCTACCTGTAAGGCCTCTTATTCAAAACAACCTACAGTGAATTCAATAAGCAGTTTCAGGGTTTCTGCAGGTTCCAGCAAGTCAAATTTAAGACTTTTTAAGACCTTTTTAATACCACCTTGAATGAAATTTAAGACCTAAAACACGCGATGGTGGGGGGGATCCCGCTGTATTATAACCCAAGAATAGCATGGGTGTCACTCAATGAGACTCATTCACCTGCCCATTGTCGCAGACTAGCTAGCAAGCACGCAGACAATCGTTTATATATGCAGCTAGCAAGAAAGAAGACCTGTCTTTCCTGAAAAGTCCCAAGAGAAAAAGAAAAAAATAGTCCTGCCCCGACAAATTTAAGACCTTGAGTTACAGTATTTAAGACCACCATATGACATTTGTAACGAATTTAAGACTTTTCAAGGCCTTAAATTTAGAAACATGAATTTAAGACTTTTTAAGGCCTTAAATTTAGAAACATGAATTTAAGAATTTTTAAGACTTTTTAAGGATGCGCGGACACCCTGGAAACCTTCACGAGCAAGAAGGAGAGGGGCCTCCTGCTCAACGACGTCTGCAGGTAGACTGCAGACATTGGGGTTCAAACCCACAACCTTTCTGATGGGAGTCAAGACATCCCCTTACCACAAGACTATTTCACTACCAGAATACCATCTTTTTGGTTATATTATTTTTTTTATCTAGCATTTGAAATTACAGCTAGATTAACACTTATTTACAGTTTTTCAACTGTTTCGTTCTTTCCATTGTACTTGAGCAAAGGTTGTTCATAAGTTGTGAATGATTCATGTAGACCCTTCAAAGGTCCCCAACCATTTTTCTTTCTTTCCGGTGTAAATATAATTGTACCTATATTATTGCAGAAAAAAAAACAATGGTTGGCATTTACACAGAACCTATGTGCATGCATGCAGACACACCTGAAAGCACACACGCACACACACACACACACAAACAAACAAACGCACACACATTCCAACGCACGCACACACACAGAAGAATATGAGCGAGTGCGTTCCTCCGTCTCACTTGATGGCCGAGTTGAGGAGCTGGATCTCCTCCCTGAGTCTCTGGGTCTCTTCCTGCAGCGTGGATCGCTCCTGCTGCATCTTGCTGATGTACTCGGCGGTCTTGTGCAGGGTGGTGGCCTTGCTGATCTGGAGCCAACACACACCCAGGAGGCGTTACCCGGCTGGCCACTCTTCACTTCACTGCAGTGATACTCGTTACTCACAGCTTCCAGACACAGCCACAGCTTGCCTCAAGATGAACACCAGTGGCAGTGAAACGTCATATATCAAATCAATATATGCCAGCTTGGATAAATATTGCTTGTCAGGGAAGCCTCATATAACAAATCAAAAAGTGTAGCTTAGATAAATACAGATTTAACATCGAGGCATCATTTAGCAAATTGATAGATGATCTTTCATACCATCTGCTAATTACTATCCAAAACTGTCAACAAAATATAAAACCTTGCACTATTTTCAAATTGCCCACCACCAATTCCTACTTTGATGCATCTACTTGTCTTTTTACCTATGACATCATGGCGTTCTTAATGTTTTTACGGGCCTCTCTCAAATATCTTGCTTTGCATAATGTGCCTCGCTGCAAGGTGGCTATCGGCATTAAGAGGAACTGAAGGTGACGTACACATTTGTAGCCTCCTACACATAACGCCCACATGAGCAAAGCCTCACCTTAATGCTGGGTTGGGAGCTTAGGGTGGTGACCAGATTATGTAAAGTGTCGAATCCCATCTTGATGTTGAAGCGTCTCTTCTGCTCCGCGGAGATGTGGGTTATTCTCCTGGTCTCTGTTTGCTGGAGAAAGGACGGTGTGAGAATGTTTTTTTTTCTAGTATCGCTACGGTATTTGTTTTTCAGTAGTGGCAAAGCATTGAAGTATAGTTATTTCACGAGTCTGGTTTCGGCAGCAGGACGTGCACAGGGTCACATAAATAACAGGAATTACTTTTGTTTCGCTCTTTCCATGTGTGGAGAACGAGTGTAATGATTCTGGCCTGGAAATGTGATCCAAGGCACTCAAAGGGGATTTTTGACCTGCGTGTCCAGAGAAACTTCCTTTAATAGAATAGAAACACAATCACTCTTTAGATAACCATTCAATTAAATAATAATTTATCATTACAAGTATCAAAAATGGCTATTATGATTATTAATACATTTCTACCATTTAGAAGCAAATAGTATGAAATGCCGGTAAAAGACAATTGATTGCAGTCCAAACCAGAAAGAAGGAGAAAAGGAGAACAGGAAGAACCGTGGGTTATCAGGTCAGCCCACCGGTGAGGTTGATCACGTCGGGGCTGTACCCCCGCACCGGAGACAGGTTCTCCGTCTTTGGAACCAGGAGGTTGGAGCTGGGGGTGGCCGTGCTGAGGGTGGGCTGGGGGGACCCCCGCAATGAGCCCCTGGACGTGCTGGCCTGGGGTCCGACCAAACCCAGGATGGCAGGGCTCTGGCTGGGCTCGGGCCCCGACAGACGGGCCCCCGCAGGCCACGCAGGCACAAGCCGCAGCGGGGACGCGGCCTCTGCTCCGTGCACGCTACTAGCTGACAGCTAAAGGATACGATCAGATCCACACATCAGTTACACCTGAATGAGGAGGACGTTGATTAAGGTCATAAGGGGCCAGAGCTCTGTGTGATAACTTGTGGTCGTTACACGCAATGACCGTCTCAACTTTGGAGACATAGGATCCCTTGAATGGATGCGTTCTGGTGTACATTCCCTATTGCCTGTCCTTCATGTAATCATGACAGCAATGTGATAACACAATTATAACCCCAGCTATGTTGAAACAATAAATATAAATACAAATATCACCCCTCCTCTACGTTTTTTAATTGATGTAATAAAATTAAAAACAAGAGAAAAAATAAAAAGAAATGTCGCACTCACCAACGAATTTGACCTCTGACCTTTGACTGTGGACCAGGTAGTGTCAAATTCCATATTCGGCTTCCCTGCAACCATAAACACACAACGACAAGCTCAGTGATGTCTAACAACCCGATGCTGAACACGACTGCATCACAACATCCTGGAGGGGGCGAGAGAGGGCGGGCGTGTACTGACGCGCTCTGGAGCCGTGGTGGGAGGAGGAGCACAGCAGTTTGGCCAGGCAGCTCGTGGCCGAAGTGGACGGTGCAGGGTCAGGGGCCTGGGGTCCCGGCAGGACGGCCGGTCGATCCCCCCTCGCCTCCGCCGTCTTCTGCTTGTGTTTCCCCCTGGACACCCCCGCCCCGGCCCCGCCCCCGGCACCACCCCGGCCCGGCCCCGCCCCAGCCCCAGCCCCGCCCCCGGCACCACCCCGCCCCGGCCCCACCCCTGGCCCTGCCCCCGCCCCCAGCCCCGCCCCCGGTACGGGTTCCACGGGTCCCACGGGTCCCACGGGTCCCACGGGTCCCACGGGTCCCACGGGTCCCACGGGGAAGCAGTGGGAGGTGCCGGCGGGGGCAGGCAGCCCCCCCGCTCCGTGCTGCGCCGGGTCCGGGGACGACATCGCCACACTGGGGGGGTAAGTCCCGGCCGAGTGGCAGGCGGCCTGGAGGTAGAGGTACCCGCTGTGGGGCTGCATGTCGGGGCCCGGAGACGACAGGGAGGAGGCGGTGTGGGTGATGACGGTGGAGGTGGCCACGTTGCCCGGGGCGTCCACGTAGGCGTATTTGTGGCAGGGAAGCGGAGGCAGGGGCGGGTACAGGAAGGGGTTGGCGACGGAGACGGGCACCGGAGGGTTCGGGTACAGCTGCTGCTGGCCATAGGGAGAGGAGGAGGGGATGATGCCGGGGTACTGGTAGGGGTCACAGTTGCCGCCCGACCTGGCCTGTTCTGGCCTAGGGATGGAGGAGGCCACCTGAGAGAGGTGGCTGCCCGATGACTCCCCCGGCTGGAAGAACATTGAATATATGTATTATTAACTTTGTTTTATATTAATCAAGAATGAGGTCAAAGATTACAAGAATAAGGAGAAAGAAAAAAAGATAAGTATCCAATGGTAAGCAGTTCTCGTAGTATTTATTTTTCGCTTTAGACAAATCAAAATACAATATATTCAGAAATTGGAAGCTTACTGCTAATACGACAGGTAAAGACTGAATCCAGGTAAAATCTTCAACACTAACCAGCCAACAAAGAATGGGAATCTGGTGACACCTAGTGGACAACGCTATAAACTACAAGGTAGGCTGAGAGAGGCCGGACTTACCCCAGCCAGTTTGTGTTGGGAGGTGTCTGTCAGAAGCTGCTGTGTTGATACTGGTGCAAACGCTCCACCGGAGGGGCCGTCGAAATACCCAAAGTCAGTAAAACCCGACTGGTCGGTGCAATCAAGCCGGTAGTTCATGAATATATCTGAGAAAGAGATCTTAATGAGATAGCAAAACTTGCAGCAATCTAGGAGGTGGATGTAATTTGACACCAAAACACAATAAATACATAGGCCTACAGAGAAAACCTTTTTGGTCAAAGGAGGAATTCTTATACAAATGTTCAACTCTCTGACCATTCGGCTGAATGAGGAATCGAGTGGGATTTGATCACAAGGTTCAAATTAGGCATTTTGGAAAGGCTTAAATATCGCACATTAAATGTTGCAAGCATAGAATCCAAATGTGTTATCTGCTGAGTGAGCAAACATCAACAAAAGACCTACCATTCCCTGAGATGTCGGAAAAGATCTAAATGTGATGTGAATACGTTGGGAAATACACTAAACTGGTGATGGAGCATAGGTTAGAGGTACTTGGCAAGTGTTTACATGATATCACCTTCCTTATTTTGAATATATGCTTTTATTAACTTTCATCCAAAGTCTGTAATCTGATTGGTAAAAGATTCCAAAATGCCTACTTATTTGAGTAATTCTGAATTAAAGTTAATATGAATAAAAGTGGTTTATAAATAAAATGAATTATCGAAAACAACACATGGGAATTGAAAAATCTGTTTGCATATTGACAGCAAAAAGGAGTCATAATGGCCTAAGTACACGCAAGTAGAAAAATATAAACACACAAACTACAAAGAATCAAACAGTACCTGGGATGTCCATAAAATCGTCCAAGTTGGGCTGAAGTGGAGTCAGAGCAGGCTGGATCATGTCAGCGTTGCTGGTGTATGCTGATGAGTGAATAGGGGAACATGAACAGAAAGTTTGGATTTGAATGGAGACTCTTTCTTTATGCTGTGCACAAAAGGCTACAGTCAAATGAATCTGAATGACTGGAGAGGAGACACACATTTTGGCTGAAGTTGTGGCCGAACATAGTTCTGACGGCTGACAGTACTATGTTCAGTCCTTTGTAAGATCTACGAAAATCCTCTATCATCAAAGAACTTTCCTTTTAGATCAAAACATTAAGCTTGTTTGTTCTTATTTCACAACCTTCAAATAATGGAAGAAGACGTAGTACATATTATACGTCCAACACGGAACACATTTCTTCTGACAAACAAAAGAATCACAGACTATCCAGCTGCTGGTACTGTTTCACAGTATCACTCTTGCATCCCTTTTTTTTTCATTGTGTGTGTGTGTTTGCATGTGTGTTTGCATGTGTGTGTGTGTGTGTGTGTGTGTGTGTGTGTGTGTGTGTGTGTGTGTGTGTGTGTGTGTGTGTGTGTGTGTGTGTGTGTGTGTGTGTGTGTGTGTGTGTGTGTGTGTGTGTATGCGCGTGCATGCATGTGTGTGAGTGCGTTTGGCGTGCATGGTGGCATGTGTGCGTGCATGCGTGTGTGTCTGTGAGTGTATATACCACTCACTGTTGTGTCTGTCGCTCGACCACGGACATGGCTTCTGGGTCATGGTGAACAGGGTATCCGAGGTGTTGGACAGGAAGCAGTCCAGGTCAAACATGTGGGCCTCCTCTGGTGCCGCTTCGGGCTCCTGGTAAATCTGATTAGACCATTTCTCCAGCTCGGACCGGTAGAGTTGATCCTGGTGAAGAAAGAGCAAAATAGTGTTACTGAATCTGTCGCACAATTCAACCATGAGAGGGTTTCAAAACATATACGAGACATATGGACACAGGAACGCATATCCTCACTTCCTGTTTGACATTTGCAATCACTATAAAGGATTTATTTGTGGAAACAAAAATATACGGTTTTTCATTCAGATGGATCACATACTGTAAGTTTCTTTTTTTTTTTTTTAACAAAATCAGAACTTAAAGTAGCCTTCATTTTAAGTTCTCATTAAAGAACACACAGAATTTACTTTTACAAATCTCTCCTAACATAATCGAATTTTACGAAAACAATCACTCATCAAAAATCGTCACTTACAGTTTAGTTGAGGTAGGTCTGTTCTAGTGTTCTTTTTGGGTGCTCTGCTCTGCCTGACCAACAGATTCCCAATCCACGCTAACGTTAACTCCCATTTATATGGACACCCCAAATTGAATGGAAGAGATTTCCATTATGTTGAAGCCAACCAAAAACTGCCAAATATATTTATTTGATTTTATTTATTTACTGACCGGGGTGGTGGGGGGGAACCCTACTCAGGTCTATGTGTGTGTGTGTGTGTGTGTGTGTGTGTGTGTGTGTGTGTGTGTGTGTGTGTGTGTGTGTGTGTGTGTGTGGTGTGTGTGTTGTGTGTGTGTGTGTGTGTGTGTGTGTGTGTGTGTGTGTGGGTCTGTGAGCGTTTGTGTGAATGAGTGGGTGTATGTAATAGTTGAAAAAGCAGTGTATGGCCATATTGTTTCTGAAAAACCCAGCCACTTCCTCTGGACAAGCGCTCATTATTTCTTCTTTGTGTGTTTCGTTTATTTTTACGTCTCATCATTTCCATAAGAGCAGTGGTCCTTTGTCCCTGACCTAATTCTGGGGATTTCACACGTGTGGACCAAAAAGGGGGATCCAAGCACCAACTGGCAAGCCGAACAAGAGAGGAGAGAACACGTTGCCGGGTTTAGTAAATCCTGCCGCGGAAGCACACATCTGTTTATTTATTTGTTCTGGTGGCAGATTATTGTGTCCGAAAAAGCATGCAGTGAAGAGTATTTGAAATTACCCTTGAGCCAATATTTTAAAAGTAAAATACAACACATCTTTGACTGAAATCATCCCTGAATTTGTTTTTGAAGTGGTAATGTCTGTTGTAAAAAACATTGGATACATGCAAAGAAATAAGCATGTTTTGTTTTTCATCATCAGTAAAATACTAATAATGACTTCCTCAACTTTATGCCATAACGATTGTACGGCACTTGACCAGTGAGCTTTGACCCATGGATTATTAATCAGTTATAACTTCAGTATAAAAT
Source organism: Melanogrammus aeglefinus (assembly GCA_900291075.1). Classification (NCBI taxonomy): domain Eukaryota; kingdom Metazoa; phylum Chordata; class Actinopteri; order Gadiformes; family Gadidae; genus Melanogrammus; species Melanogrammus aeglefinus. Next base: position 9,925 of record OLKM01003453.1, on the reverse strand, counting down.
GCCAACGAGTTTAAATGAATGATCGGCATTGTTCAAAGATACAGATTTTACAAGTCAAATATTAGTTTGTTCAGTGTTAGTTTTTTTGTACTTACCTTTCACTTGAGTCAAACCATACTTATTGAACTCCAAATCACACAATACAACTCTAAAAAAAAATTGCATTATAAGCAAAATGAAGTTAAAAGAAAATCAAACAGATGGGAAGATAAGATAAGAAAAAGGAAGTAGCCGGCGACTCAGGGTTAAAGCTTATCTCGTGGGTTAATCTAGTTGCCCCTAGATCTGAGTGGTCTTCTCAAAACTTCTCCCCCTTTTCTCATCAATCTATTTTATCTGACCTTTTTTCAGAAATAGAAATGGGTCAGGTGTGATTGAAGAAACTCAAACACTGCAGCAACGTGAATGAACACAAGGCAGTCAGGAGGTGGGTTAGGTACGGTTGGTCCAAATGTGTCAATGGGCCCTTAGTGGCGCATGCACGATTCTATTCCTGGTTTTAACTTTCATTCACCTGTCTGCTTTTTTTTTCTCGCTTTCCCCCCCTCGGGTCAATGAACATGAAATTCCATGCAACATGGATGAACACTTGAGTATATTTATATATTTTTCATTTTAAAGGTTAAAGATTTCAGATAAAGAGCAGCGGTCCAATTCTTTATGTTCATGAGTGACCAATCACAACACATCAATAGTCCCATGCATGCACTCTTACTTCATCTGCACTGTTAGGACACACACACAAACACAAAAACATACGTATATTACAAAGGCATACACATGTGCAAAAAAAACATGCATACACACATGCACACACACACAGGTAAATAAATACAGTTGATTTTATGGAACTTTCTTACCTGCTGGAGCATGGAGAAGAAGTCATCCTTATTCTTCTGAAGCTGTTGCAAGATAGAATAAAGACGCTATGTGATGTTGAGTCCACAACATACAAAAAAACATTGTTTTATTGAGAAAAGATTGATGATGAGGTACTAGTGATTATGTACTAGTGAAGCTTGAGTACATAGTTACCCTCTTTTTGTAATAAATCCTCCACTTGTGGTATTCTTTGATGACTACCTCAATCCTGCGTTTCCAGTAGCTGCCCTCTAAAACGATGGCCTAAGCAAAAAACAAAATTTAAAAACATTTATAATAGCACATATATCAAAATAGCAGAGCCAATCACAAACAGGCTAAACAAGTCTGCTAAAACTATAATCTGTACAATATTTGCAACAATAGATGATGTAGATTACAGTGACTACCTTATAATCAATTATAACTGACATTATACCTGGTTTAAATGCTTTTTACTCTCCACCATCTACCTGTCTGTCCAATTATTGACCTGGTCTGTGTGTGTGTGTGTGTGTGTGTGTGTGTGTGTGTGTGTGTGTGTGTGTGTGTGTGTGTGTGTGTGTGTGTGTGTGTGTGTGTGTGTGTGTGTGTGTGTGTGTGTGTGTGTGTGTGTGTGTGTGTGTGTGTGTGTTTGCATGTGAATGTGTGTGCGCGTGTGTGTGCTTTTTGTGTGTTTTTGTGCGTGTGGGACTCACTTCAGGCTTGCGATGTGCGTCTGCCTCAGAGCCCTCCAGAGGGGTCACAAAACCACACACCGCAGTCCTTCTCTTCTCCAGGTCTGGAGCCAAAAGGGTCAGCCAGCACATGGACTCATCATTCATGCATCATTAATAATACACACAAAATGACACACCAGTCCTCTGCTCAACCCACCATTTTATGCAACATCAACATGTTATGCACCCTAACCCTTAATAAACTAAATTATAAACACAAGTATACAGTGGTTCTTTCTTTGGCACTGAGGTTTAAAGGACGGTGCTATGCTGCAGTGCAGAATTAGGGACTCTGAAAAGGTTAATCAGGAGGAGCTGGCAGGTCAAACCAGCAACAAGAACAAGATGAGCTTGTTTTCCCGCATTTTGTGTAGATTTTGTGTAGGTACCATATTTAATTGGGGCAGGATAGTTTTTTTGACTCCCAGCAGAAAAGCACTGCGTCAATACCCTGTGACTGTCTTAAAATAATGCTCCTAAATAACATCTCGATTCACTTGTAGGTCACTTTGGTTAGAAGCGCCTTTTAGAACGACTCAATACTAAATAACAACACTTACATTGAATGTACCAGGCCCTCCAGATGGCATTGTTCAGACGGATCTTGTCCCTCCACAGCAAGCGCAAACCTTTAAAATTCTTCCACTTTGGCGACGCAATCTTACCGCTGGGAAACGAAAAAGTTCACAAACCAAATCAATTTACACACTTACGCATTTGGCTTTAAAGCAGTGAATAGGACCAGATTATAACAAAGAGGGGGCAACGTTCAGAGCACCACACTGAGTTAACTTCACTGAAAAATGAACTCTGAGGATGAACAATGAAGGCAGATGGACACATACAGTACTATGTACTCCCTCTGTACTTGGTGGAAACGTGTTTTCATTTTTTGTCAAAACACTCCTTTTGTGATTAATAATCAGGGTGTATGTCGAAGCACCTGCCATTAAGCCTGACCAGGTAGTACTCCTCAACCCACAAGCAGGACATCTCCCCATTACAATAAGAGCAGTTGTCCTTTGTCCCTGACCTAATTCTGGAGGTTTCCCTCACATGTAGAACGAAAGAGCTTTAGAGAGAGAAAGAGAGACACACACTCACACACAGTCTGAGACAGAGGTAGAGACAGATATTGTGACAGGGACAGATAGAGAGTGAGGTGGTGGTGGTGGTGTGTGTGTGTGTGTGTGTGTGTGTGTGTGTGTGTGTGTGTGTGTGTGTGTGTGTGTGTGTGTGTGTGTGTGTGTGTGTGTGTGTGTGTGTGTGTGTGTGTGTGTGTGTGTGTGTGTGTGTGTGTGTGTGTGTGTGCATTTTAGGAAGGTGCTCAAGAAGTTGCTAGGAAGCCAGGTGAATCATTGTCGAGGTGTTCATTCGGATGTGCTCGGCCTGCAAGCACAGCAGCGTGAAACAGCGGACACAGCACACGGTTCAGTCTGACTAATGACAGAGCTAATAGCATTGTTTACCAAAAAAAAGTCTGCTCCATGTTATCAGAACCACTCAGAAGTAGGTGTGTTTGTGACACCTTGGTCGTATAATTTGAATGAGTCTATATAATACATAAGACAAGATATAAGACAATACAGTGTAATGATTGCAAAATGTTTCTGGATTTGTTAGCTTAATTTATTGCTTACAATAACTATAAAGATTGGCCAACATGCAATGAAAGTAAGCCGTTCTTGTCTTGTAAATACAACTCAATAGTAGGCTAGTTCTTCTTTCAGTAGGCCCAATCACTTGATAATTCAATGTCAATAAATTGGTTTTAAAAGTAGTTTTCAAGTGAGATTGAAATTCATGGTTAGGAAAATTCATTATTTTTAAGGATCTGCTGGGCACCCGTCAGCTCTATCAGAGCAGGGAAAAGACCAGGACGAACAGATGTTTCCCCAGGGCCAACGGGTTTTACACAAAACAATTATTACACAAAACACTGTCCGTTCTGAAGGTTCAAAACATCTAGGCCAATGCATGTTGCATACAGTGAAGACATTGTTCTACTTGCATTTTAGTAGGTAAAAAGTTAGTAAAAATATATATATATTATATTATATATAAAAACTAAACGGCAGACACTTTGTTGGTCTTCCTTCAGCCCTCCACTCAGTTGCACCACAATCCTTTCTATGCCGCCAGGCAAAGTCCAGTTAAGATGTGTCCTCTATTGCACAACAAAATATATTTTTCATCCAATATTGGACTCGTTCTCTCGCTCTCTGGCTATCTCTCTCCTACACTCATACTCAATTTAAAAACATTTAATAAAAATATCCGATGTTCGGAACAATTCCATTTAGGAACAACACAGCCAAGGTGAAGGGTGTATGTTTACGTACCTGTATGCCAGTGACATACACTCAAATAAGCGGTTGAGCGTGGGGTCAATGCTCAGACTACCAGAACTAAGCGGGCCGAACGTGTAGGTCTGGCACCATGTCCTGTTCACGGTGTCAAAGTCATACCCAGGACCGCTTTTCCGTCGGCGTGGGGTGGAATCGCTGTGGGGCGACGACACCATGAAGTGTCCGCTGTGGATGACCTGGGTGCGTATCAAGGACCTGACACTCCACGGCCCAGTGGGACCGACCTCTGAGTCTTGCTCGTCTCCCTCCGTATCCGAATCAGATTCGGGAAGCTGGTTCTGGTTGGTCGGTCCAGACCTGTCTGGAGAGGTTCTTCTGGCCATTGCCATTTTCCTATCGATCTACAAGTGAGTGAGTGAACTTTCTCCTTTATCGACTCGTCCCCCCGGCTCCATGCGTATGGGAGGACCTAACTCTGCCCTCACTCTCACTTCACTAAACACAACGTCTAGGCCTTCGTTCGTCAATAACAGGCAGCCGAGCCAAATTTGATGATTATTTTTTTTTATCTCGGGCTAGTAGGCTAGCCGGTTTTGCAATAAAATGTCTGGTCTGCGTGAAAGCCCAGAATAATAATGTGCGGCGTGGAAGGTAGGCCTACATTAGTGCCACCTTCATCTGGATTTCCATAATTTCTCGATCACTAATCTCCGAGATTTCCATATTTCGAATACATCATATCAGATTATGTCCCGTCTGTTATTGTATGTAAGAACAGCAAATATGCATTTGTATAACAGAAGGTTATGTAAATGATTGATGCATTACATAATTTAAGAAACAAATAACTTTTCTTTCACTTTGTATACGGTCTATTGTTATGAGCCCTTCGTAAAAGACGCAAAGTCCACCTTTTCTTGGACATAAAGTAAATCAATTCCAGTAAAGTACCTTGGAGCCATACTGCAAGACCATTTGGAGGGGATGTTTGTATCTTTGTTTTATGTGTTCCTGTAAAGCGTCTTTTATAGGTGCTAAGAAAAGTGCTATAGAAAACCAATGGATAGTACTACAATACTTAAATTTATACAGTTTCCTACTAATTCAAGCAAAAACAAAAAGTCAACTATATGAAATGTTTTTTATTAAGACAGATTCTGATTTGTTTTCTGGACAGAGAAGACCAATCCGATAGAAGTTGTGTAATCTCTATATACGTTCCAAGAAAGCCCAATCATTTCCAAAGGAACACATAGCATGTAGAGATGTTACGAGTGATGTTAATAAGATGTAAAACCTGGGCTACAGGGCTATGTAAACAGAGGAAGTGGGAACTAAATGGGATATTTATACATCTTAACCAACAAGATCTTTGCTTTTCTTTAAGGATTACACCAAGTTGTGTTCCTATAAATGTGTATACACTGTCCGAGACCCTAGAAATAACACCTGTCCTAAAATAAAGCTTAGCTTCATTTTTAACATTTTACCAACTTAAATATTTACACGGCTCTCAAATACAAACTTCAATTGCCTTACAGGCAAGAACAAACACATTACAGGAAGAGTTGCAGACGGTTGACGCAGTCAGACACTAGTGCGATGGACGGCCATTTCAGTAGCATCAGGTCATTTCTTTCCAATCAATTATTTGCATTTGACGAAGCTACCGAGGTCTTCCAAGAACTTGATGTACTCCTGATGCTCCATGGCAGTGCTGAGCTCCATCAGCTCATCGGCAAACGTGTTGTCCACTCCCCTGTCGGCCAGGAAGTCCATGAGGTGGTCGTACAGGGCCTGGAACACAAACAGAGCCCACGGGATACGGAAGGGTCCAGTGAAATCACTTGCATGGTTTCAAAAAGGCAATGATAGGCGTTAGTCTATCTAGAGGAATTAGAAAGATCATGAAATCATAAACATTTGAACCGTCATAATCCACACTGATTGCGGCTCAGATGCTTAATTGTCTTTGGTTTGTCCAAACAAGCAGTTGTCAAGGGTGATGTATTTATCAGAGCACGAAAAATGCTATTGACGTTAAGCTGTGGTTTATAAACGTAGACATTGTTGGATCAACGGTATCATTTTGTTGACAGCCAGAGACCATTCTTATCCAATGCCTAAATCAAAACATGGCATGTTGTCTTTTAAAACAAAACATCAGTACTCTTACCCAGTCCAGAGAATCTGTGCTGAGGGTGTAGCTGGTCTCCTTCCAATCGGAGTCTCCCTCGGGCTGAAAACTGACCTCACGGATGGCAAAGATGTCACTCTCCTCCTCGCCCTCACCGTGTGCAATCTGGAGGAGGGAAAGAAGCACTCGTGTTCATGTCTGGAACCTTGCCGGGTCCATTGAGAAGACCGACCGGGTGTGGGGGTTTCGTTAATGAGAACGGTGATGATTACTTGCTCACCTCATCTTCCGGGAAGTGGCAGTCAAACACCAAGGAAGTCTTTGCTGCCTCTTGTTTCGTTACTTCCACAACAAAGTTTGGCGTCGACACGATGTCTTGCTATGGAGAGAAGGAGAGGTGATCAAAACTTTGGGAATTTTTGTTTCGGGAGGCAAGGCTTCAAATAATTTTGGAACCACGTCCAACTGTCTGAATCCTAGAGGCTCCGAGGGCCGTAGAAAGGGTTTGGAAAATATTGAGGTCGGGCTGGGGGGTTTCGCTTCAGTTGCAGGGGTTAAGTTTTGTGGAGGGAGCGCCAGCTCGTTTCCTCTGACTGCACCCCAAGATGTCACACGCAGTGGATACAGAATGACAAGTCTAAACTGAATTAAGCAGGCGTTCATCTCTGAGGAGTGCGCAACCGCAGATCTTTTTTTATCCAGTTGTATTCAGTTTCAGTTTCTTTTTAGCTCCAAAGAAATGAGCGAGGTCTGGACCTCAGGGACCTCAAAGCTGACTATGGCCATGGTGGGTTACCTCCTCCTCTCCCTTCTGCTGCTGTTGCCCTGTCTCAGCCTCCTCCTCGAAGTTCGGGGGAATGCTGTTGTTCACGTTGAATGTCACAATGATCCTAAGGAAAAAAAAAGATGTCAAACATGTATTCCAGAGACCACAATAAATGACATGAAAAAAATGCCTTGTTTTTTACAAAACCGACATTCCCTGAAAAAAAGCTATATACTACGTTACATAAAAGATGCCAGTCAGTAAGAATGTTCAGAATTGGATGATGCGGCAAGACGACAAAGTTACATTCTATATAAAATAACGGCTAAACTATAAATGCACACATTGTTTTTACTATACATTACATCCTGTTAAAAGTTCAGAGATGGTCAACTGCAGTCCAAAATGCAGTTAAAACAGCATACCAACAGAAATACATGTTGGATGTTGGACTAGATGTTGGACCTTTTCTAAGCCCCCTCGCCCAATCAGTTAAGAGAACAGCTGCAAACTGCATTGTACTTTTCGTTATCAAAGTGGGAGTTAGGTGAAACAAGTAACAATGTCTATCTCCTACATTTTCTGATTCCCATGACCATGCACTGTTTTATATACTAGCTTTAAGTTGGGCAGCACGTAGAATGAATGCATGTTGATTTTATGCTTTATGATTCTCATGTTAAGTTCTAAGCGTTTAAAATCATCTGCTTAATGACTAATGTAAATTACGTGTTCAGATACGTGTTCCTTTAACGTTTGTTCCAAAAACATCACGTTTGTAAGTATGGACAGTTAAGACTAGATTAGTAGTACATACTTTTCTCCAGACACACTCCTGGTAAGTTTGACCTCTGCTCCGTTCGACTCCAGCTCCCATCCACCGGACATTTTGGGAAGCGTTTTGCTTTTCTGGATTTTCCTCTCCTCTTTTATTTCATCCGACAAGAAATCGCCAAAGGCCTTGTCGCCTGTTTGTGAACAGAGATAACATTGTTAATGAATATTTTAAATTCCCATATTTTACCTGTTCTAATAAATACGGCTGATAAACTATAGGCAAATAAAACCGTTATTACATTACATAACTATATGCCACCTGGTTAAAACGCATTTCAATAATGAAGTTCGTTAGATGAACCAAGTATATTTGAAAATACAAAACACTGCTGAAAATATTGATTGCCCATATTGTTGGTCAATATAATTACTAGTAATGACCTCTACTGAATTTACATCCCCCAGGTGCAGCACCCTTATGTCGATGATTATGCTATTTGACAAACGTTGAAGAGTCCAAATATGCAGGAGATGCTACAAAATTAGGTTTCATAAACAAGCGTCCTTGCGTAACTTATCTCTTACAACATGTAATACAGCAGGTGGGCCAATGCCTAGCTAGCATAGTAACGCCGCTCAATGAAAGTTACCTTCTGTATGAAGTGCTCCACATCCACAAGACACCGATGGACTCAATACTTTGGAACTGAATAGTTTGGGCCGATATCCAGAAGAGGCTCCCTTGTTATTCATCATCCACAGAGACCGGGTAAAAGGTCGGATCGTTGCCGAACTTGGGGTGCATAGCGTCGGGGTGGAGAGTGGTAGAGCTCGGCTGGTGGGAGTCGTTATTGTGGAAATTCGAACAGCCGTTCCGACAGCACGGCAAAGTGACTTTAACATGATTATGTATATATATAAGAAGCGGCGTTACTACAAAAGTAATGTGTGCACGACTACAAGACAACCGGCAACTGGCTCCCCTACAGTACGCTTTTCCGGCTGACAGATAACACGTGTGGAAGGACACATTGACCTCCCTTAACTATGACCCCTGAACCGGAAATAGTAAGCGGTTGCTGATAATCCCATCCTGAATAACTACATTTATAATTACTTATATAGTAACAAGTATGATTTAATAAAGTTAATGAATAAATAAATATACTAGACTAACAAGAATAAATAAAACTAAAATTCGATTTTAATTTAGGTCCGTGTTTGGGGAGGTTGCGTTCACGGTTGCGCCATCAGCACTCATCACGTCACGTCAGTCAGCGGTCCTTCTCATGCCATCAGATATGTCCTCATCTGGTTATTAGATCGTTTGAATGCCCTCATCCCAATATAATCACAAAAACATATTACGAGTTTTATGAGTGTCCTTTTAAGCTGTGCATAGTAACAACAGATTGAATCAAGCAAGTGCAGTAATTACAGTTGATTGCGCTTGCCCAATTGTTTGTCATACAAAACACTTTCAACGTAATCCATATTAAGGTCTATCTGATAGTCCATAATTTTTTGACATTACAAAACACGTAGGATATAGAAACGATCCCAAAGAAACTCTACACTGCGCTGACAATTCTTGTTTTTTTGGTATCGGCACTAACTGTAAAATCTTGCATCAATACAAGACAAATATTATAAGGTATGAAAGGGGTGATCTGTGACTGGTAGTCATGCACGTATCGCATTTGTTTTCCATGTCCAGTGATTGCCCAATATTTAAATATATGTTATTAAGATCATAGGAGCTCAATGGGAATTAATATTATACGTATCAAGTGAACACAATCTCAAAAGAAATTATGATCATGCTGGGCATGCCATTTTTTCAAGAGTGAAAACATTATAGAAGATGTTTAAATGTCATGTATCATGTAATCACTCTCCGGATGTTGCATTTTGCCCCTGTAAACATGCGTCTCTTCGGTCAATCAGGCTGGTAATCAACAATCCTGGCAAATATCCTGAAGCCTGTGAACCATGAGACATACTTTTTTTTGTTATTTCCACAGGACCAAGATTAAAGCCATTATAAACTGACAAAAGAGGGGTTTTTCAAAATATGACCTTAAAAGTCCAGAGGAACCGGGACTTTTTCAAAGACATACAACATGCAGTCATGGCTGTTGGAAACCCATGCCAGTAAGGTGAGAGGTAGAAGAACATCCATCTTATTCCACCGATATTCCCTCTGCTCACCACTAACGCACGAACTTTACCTCACATAGGCAGCTGGGAGGGAAGGTGACGCCGCATCGGCGCGGAAGCCCACCATCAAAAGGAAAGAGCCGTCCTCGCCCAAAATTATCAAAGCAGTCAAATCCTGCCCCCAAAGACTAATCCC